>JABXWE010005461.1:0-44556 GCA_014611495.1 Limonius californicus
CATATAATGAAATGGTTAAAATATGACAGTACAGTAAAATGACACAAGTTATAACGCAAAAAGTTTGAATTACATGATTTTAATTCTTGAACGTTCAGAGAAACTCGCCGCCGTTGACGCACAATATTTATATTATAATGAATCTGTGTGGCCAATGGCGTAGTTTACAGGAAAAATACAATATTAATATCTTTTACAAACAATAAATAAATGGTGATTGAAGATCGCTTTTAGGTTGGATAGAAAAAAGGTTCAATATCGCGAAATTCTGCAAGCAAAAAAAAGGTTTATTTTACACTGCACAACAAAAAAACTTGTTCTTTGCCTTGACGGAGTAGCGAGTCAGGCAGAATTTCGAAAAGTTAACGGGATGATGATGAAAATCTACAGATACACCCCTGGAGACTTGATTGAATGAAGTCAACAGCCGGGGGCCCGGAACTTTGATGCGCTCTTCGCATCGACGGTAACCGCAAAGGGACGGGAGCTGGTCTCGAACATTAATCCGCCGAAACGGCGATCGTTCAATTCGCAAAGAATTGCCTTTCCTGGTGATGAATCCAGTGATTCCTATTAATCCGGCAGTAGCCGATGGTCTGTTAAATACCCCTTGGTACAACAGCGAGACTGAACAACTATAACGGATACCCCTCGAAAAAAAACCCAAAAGCCGCCCCTGCAGTACTTAACGTAATTACAGTTCCCGATTGATGTAGTTTTCGGACAGCCGGAGCCAACAGAGATCGAAACTTGACTAACTTAAAAATGTAACGGGATTTGTGCCCTCCCAAAAGATATAGCACCATATTACGAAATGTTACGCAAGAGTTCTAAAAGGAATTTCTAACACGTGCAACGCCGAGATCAACACTTCCGAGAATTTGGTCATCAGAAAATCAGCCTACAAAGAGAACGTTCAAGGGATTAACGGAACTGGCCTTTCATAACTCAATTTTCAAGACAAAACAAAATAGCGAAAATGGTAACCCAAAATAGGACTGCAATTAAAATAACGTTATTAATTCTGACGAAGCGGCAAACAAATTACGAAATTAATACATATAAAGCAGCACATATTAAAAGTACATAACAAGTTGTCCACTTGTTCAGTGCCATATTCTCCTTAGCGTCTTGGCGGCTACGCCAAATATAGTTTATTATTTTGTCCCCGTTTTACCAAGTTGTTATAGAACTCTAGGACTTGCTTAGATTTGAATATATTTGTTAAAAGCGCTTTGACATCGCCTGACTGTCCGACATGATATAGGTTCTTCTTCTCTTCTTCGGTTTTTTCCTTTTGTTTTCTAAATGTTTTCTACAAATAGGTTTGTAGAAGAAGTATATTGTCAAATTTAATCCAATTTTGTCACACCGTCCTTAATTATTAATAAGATATTGTAGTAACTATAGTATAGATTTATGATAAATTATCAATTTTCTAATTTAAATGTGCATTATTAAAATTTAAGATATATGTTTAAAATATTTAAGATCTTTCTTGGTTTCTTGGTCTTGATGGTTGCGAGGTGAAACCACTAGCCAACAAAGGGTTAAATAAGTTGAAGCACTATGAGTTGCAAGCTATTTTAATTTACACCATATATTAGAACTACACGGCTCTTTTCCTGTTCTGTCACATAAAAATGCATTATTAGAACAAAAGGTGAATCACACTGTTTTTAAAAGAAATCATTATTAAAATGTTCTTTGCAGATTTCAGAAAAAACTTCCTTAATTATTTCCTTCATATTTTGTAAGTACAATTTATATTTTACATAGTCCCTTAAATATAAATCTGGGGGTGTTAGATCGGAAGAGCGGGATGGCCAGTAACACACGATTATTCTTCCGCGTCTAATCCACCGTCTCTCATAGTTTTCTTAAAAAACTAAACAATATCTTGATGAAAGCGGGCGGAGCCCATGCTGAAAAATCATTGTACAGAGATCAAACTTTAACGTTTTCAAAATCCCACATTTATTACTTGACTTATTTCTAAACGTTTTCTAATCGTTTTGGTATTAGTTTGAGAATCGTCAATCCTTGTCTGACTATAGCATTTTTTATTAATACATTCACTTACTCGTATTAAATTATTTACACAGTCTGTGTCTTTACAATCTTAATTTATTGTTATTGGATCAATTGGCGAAAAAATATTTTCTCATTTTCACTTAAACTGCAGCTCCTTATATTCCTATAAAGGAGAACACTATTTATTATATCTTCTTCTTCTTGGAGTGCTTTACCTGTTATGAGATATAGCGATCTTCCATCCTAAGCCTACGTTGCACGTTTAAAGTACCACGGATAAAGAGAACCTACACCTTAACGTGGGTTTCAAACCACGGGGAGTGTAAGCGTTGCTACCCTAGAGAAGATTTCCTAGACAGAATACTTCACTGGTCTATCATTGACTTGCGAAGGAGAACGGCCGCTAAAATCCAATGTTCCGATACTGGGATTTGAACCCCTGACTTTTAGTAAATAAGTCTAATGCACTGACCTCTAGCCCACGACCGATTCATTTATTATATCTAGCTGTGTAAATAGCACTTCGTAATTTTATATTAGAGAAAAAAGTGTCATTAAATTGAATTTTACTGAACATTGTTTTGTTTTGAATTACAGATGTTGGGCTAATCATTATATCGAATTATACGAACGCTGGCTCCATTTGTGCAAATAATAATAACTAGATCTTACACCACGCTATCTGCTGAATAAATTGTAAATGGATAAAATAACAGCAAGACACTTTTCTTAGTTATTAATATATTCCCTTTTAAATAATACACTTTATCTTAATAATTGGTATAATATTCTGTGTGTTCTACCAGGCAATATCATATATTAAACTACCACTCTAAATTCCATTGACACGCGAATTCAAATTAATTAACAAACTACAAATATGTCGCACAAACGTAATTGCAATATGTCCAGCTTCAATCGAACCCTGCAACTGCAAGTTAATGGAATTTCTAATATGAAGCTTCAAAACCGCCGCGAAATTAATCAAGGTCTTATTAGAGGTCCGGCAGAATTTATTAACACTTTGAAACATAATTTGGCTATAACATGATGGTAAAGTGTCAGCGGCGGTTTGTGGTCGCTGCCCCAACACTCTGTTTCTGAACGTTGACTAACTCAGTTTTAATTGAATTTAGTCGGTTGCCTAGGCCTAACGCATTTTATCGGGTCCTATTTTGCATCACAGGAATTCCACGTGAGGAAACTTTAAGATATCTTCAGGTTCCATGAAATACAAACTTTATAATACCTGAAAATAATACCAAGATATTTCTACTAGTAATATAATTAGCGTAATTTGCTCAACGCAATAGAATATAATCCAATAATAATTAAGAGTTTTACAGTATCTAATTTTGTGTATCTTTTCAGTTTCCACACATAAACACGAAATGTTACAGTCTCAGACATATGTTAAGAATAGACGGAATACACACAGCACACAGAGGTAAGAATCAGAATTAAAGTTAAAAGGCTGCAGTGTACGCTTAGGTACAGCACAAGATTACATATTAATTTTTAATTTTTTTCCTGCAAGTTAGGATAGCTTAGGGGTACCCTTACAGAGAAATTTACTCGCGAAATAAAATCGTATAAATAGAATTGCTTCCCCTACAGCGTAAGAGGGCGAAACTCAGGCGTTATCCCTGCACTTTCGGTATTATTGTTTGGTTAACGTAGCTTTGTTCACGCATGGATTATTAAGAGGAATTTCGTCTTTGTTCCCTGCGTTCTTTCTGTTTCCGCTTCGCTTTGTGAAACTTGCATTAAATGAAGTCGGTTAAATATCAGCGGTTTGATGATCTACAGGTACAACTCAAGCGAGGACGTCTCAACAGTCTTCTGAATAAAATTTTAATAGCGGATCCATTACGGAAATAATTATATTACTAGAAAAACAAACGTTGCCTCGGAAAGTTTTACATTTTATAACAGGTCTACTGGAATAGTTTCTGCCGTGGAGTGTCGTATAGCATATGCTGTTATAATACCGGAAATATACCTAATAGATATGACAGTGGAACAATTTTGATCTACTATTTATTTAAAGAAATTGTCATAAACAGAATATTAAATTACCTGTTTAGTAATATTGAAATATATTGATGTGCACGAATCTAAGAACAATGTCCTAGAAAAACGTTAGGGTGAAAAGTTCACCCGAAAAAATGTCATCCGGAAAAGATTTCGCGGTAAAAATGACACCGGAATAAAGTCTTCCAGATAAATTACTACCGGAAGATAACTCACCTTTCCGTAACTTACTGTTTATAAGTAGAAGAAAATTTATTTTACTTTTATTTCCCTATTTCTTAATTAATTATAATAAGAATTATTATAAGTACAGAAGAATAATATATTTAAACACCTGATACATAAAACTAAGAATAATACTAATAAACAATGTAAGCAATATAAAGTTAATCTAATATTGCTTTTTATCTAAGATTGTGACTTACAGCTCTCAAAACTTCTCAAGCGTTCGAGTGGTATCGCAATACGACACAATCCTTGAACAGATTTTGTAAATAATTTTTTTAAAATCTAAAGTCCAGCTTGATTATGTTGTAATTTAGTTGAATTTACAGCTAGTTCTTGGCGTATTTTACTTATTAGAGCCCATATGGTAGGATGCTTCAATCCCACTAAATTGCTAAACCGATCATTCCAACCTTCGGTTTGATTACTCGTTGTTCACCAGAATTTCCCATTATTGTTCTTACACTTCTATTTCTTTATGATACGGGTGTCCCCTTTTTTTGGTGACATTTATTCCAGATAACATTTGTTCCGGTGACATTTATTCCGTGTAACGATTTTTCCAATGTAATTTTTTCCGTGATATTTTTTCCGGTGAGATTTTTTTCGCCCAACGATGTGCGCCCTTGACAACATTCTAGCGGTGACAGGATTATTCTAAAAGTGTAAGCAGCGAAGGATTCTATGATTTTTGAAGCTTTTGTATTTTTTCACAACATAACAGGATCATAATATTTTATATTTTATTGGAAATATGTATTTTTATTTTCTTATGCTACCTAACAGCAATTTCTTACGACACGCAGTTAAACGAAACGAATCGGGTGAAACGCTAAAAATGAATTTAAAATCATAAGCTAGAACGCCATTTTTAAAATAGATAAACGGTCACTTGACAATAAACACTCTGACAAAATGAAAAAAATCCTGGATTTTGCAATATTTCATATCTCATCATGTGCCTGTTACTAAACGGTTATAATTATATTACTACTGATTATATTAAAAATCACTGAGATTAACCAAAATTGTTGCATATATTTCGAATTCAATGGGTTTGGATGTATGCCATGATTTATTTCTTTAAGGGGCCTCTGAAGTACTATAAAATGTGGTAAAACAGACGTTTTCTGTTGACATCATAGCTGCACTAATACACAGCTTTTGTCATATTGTTTCCTGTAGTAGCCATAGATACACTAATAAGCCGCTTTCTGACATATAGTTTCCTGTTGTCAACTTAGCTACACTAATACGTCTCTTTTTGACATATGGTTTCCTGCTGCTATCATAGCTACACTATCATGTGGCTGTTTGACATATTGTTTCCTATTGGCATCATTTCTACAATAATATGCCGCTTTTTGACATATTGTTTCCTGCTGTCATCATAGCTACACTAATACACAGCTTCTGTCATATTGTTTCCTGTAGTAGCCATAGATATACTAATAAGCCGCTTTCTGACATATAGTTTCCTGTTGTCAACTTAGCTACACTAATACGTCTCTTTTTGACATATGGTTTCCTGCTGTCATCATAGCTGCACTAATAAGCCGCTTTTTGACATATGGTTTCCTGCTGTTATCATAGCTACACTATCATGTGGCTGTTTGACACATTGTTTCCTATTGGCATCATTTCTACAATAATATGCCGCTTTTTGACATATTGTTTCCTGCTGTCATCATAGCTACACTAATAAGCCACTCTTTGACATATGGTTTCCTGTTGTCATCATAGCTACACTAACATGTGGTTTTTTGACATATTGTTTCCTATTGTCATCATAGCTACACTAATAAGCCGCTTTTTAGCATATAGATTTCTGCTGTCGTTATAGGTACACTAACATATGGCTTTTTGACATAAATTGTTTCCTGCTGTCATCATAGCTGCATTAATACGTCTATTTTTTACATACGGTTTCCTGCTGTCATCATAGCTACACTAACATGTGGCTTTTTGACTTGTTGTTTCCTGTTGTCATCACAGATGCATTGATATGCAGATTTTTACCATTTTGTGTCCAATTGTCCTCATAGCTACGCTAATATGAGGGTTCTTGACATATTTTTGCCTGTTGTCATCATAACTGTACTAATATGGCGCTTGTTAACATATTGTTTACAATTGCTATGGTCATAGGCAAATAAACACTTAGACGTCTGACGTAATGTCACGAAATTCTAGGCTCGGTTGGACTGTGTCACAAGAGGGCGCCTTGTATCGGTGTGTTTCCGAATTTAGCACGGCGCTACGTTTCTATAAACTAGTAGTAAGAGTGAGATGGCGCTAGCAAAGTCATGCGATTTTTTGCCCGAGCTGCCTACCCTTACCTGGAAAGTAGCCGTAATCCCTGGCGATTAACTATTGTATGTTTATTTGTATTACAAGATTTTAACAAAAGAAATATAAACCAGCAAGGAGCAGTCGATTTTGGAAAACCTATTTTGCGGAAACGTTTAATTCCTCTCCCTTTTAAAATTCTATATATATTGCGATCTTACATTATATTGTTTTGCGAATTTTGACAAAGTCTTGGATAATTTTACAATTTTCCGTATTTGATCTTCGGTTAATTTACTTCAAATTTCCCCGATCCTTCTATTACACCACCTTCATTTATTTTTTTCAAACTCTATAAACAGTGTTTTTACAAAATCCTTAAACTTTAAGTTCCTTAGAGGCCGAATATGGACTATTTTTTGTTGTCTATTGTACACTTCTTGGGTTAACTCACGTTTTTCAAGTTCAATTAAAAAAGACATGGTCGGTATTGGCAGTTTCACTTAAGATAAACCAAAACAATTGACTACCTAATGTCAAACTTAACATGTTGGTACTTGATTATTTATACGAAAACATTAGAAATTCATTATAGTCCCAATTTATACTTCGCATACCTTTAATAAAACAATTAAATTCTTCATTTTTTGCTTTTAAGGCTTATAGGTATTATAGATTTTTATTATTGCCTGCCATTTAAATACCAACAACAAAACAAATTTAGCAAAATATAAAACGTTTTTTTATTGATCAGTGTTTCTGTTTTGTTTTCACTTATTGCACTCAGAAAACTGCAATTTTTGCGCAACTAATGTTTGTGGTACTCTTATGAGCAATAGGATATTAGCCTAACATTCGTTCTAACAATTAAAATAATTCCGGGTAAGTCAATAGAGATTAGTATAATATTAGTATAGTAATACGGAAGTACACAACGAAAATACCAATATTAGTCGTTCTGCTGTTAAAATGTAATTACGATAACGTCTTTTCGTACTGCTGGTAATTATATTTAAGTATTTACAGACGAAGGGCATTAGTATTAATTACCTATTTATTAGTTCCAATATTCTTAGTACAGTAAAATAAGTCCTCTTAAAGCAGAATAAATCATGCGAACAAAGTTCATTTGAAGACTATTTATTGCTTGTGAAGGAATTAAACTGGGTAGTTAAGGTTTTACTTTATTCAAGTTAACTTGTACTAGTAGCACAAGCCTGAAATTAATTGCAACAATATGCTTCCACGAGGAAATAAGTGCAGTTACGTAAATTGTGACAAGAGTAGACGAACAGATCCTGGACTACACATGTTCCTTTTTCCAATTAAAGACGAGGACAGATGTAAACGGTGGATTTTAAATTCTGGAGGTAAGCGGCTATTTTTTAAGACAAAATATTCATTTTATGATGTTTAGTGAAACAATATTTGTTATATTTTTGAAGGTTCATACGTAGGTTATTTTGTTTTGTAATTTGGTTACGAATTTAATTGTTCAAATTATTCGTTTCATAACTGTTTTTTAAATAATTATTTGACAGTTACATAATAAATAATACAAACGTTACGTTTCGTCGATTCAAATTTTGATTCTAACGATAAGTTAATTAAAGAAACTACACCAAAAAATTCTGTAAATAGTATGAAATATCGTTAGATAGAAACAATTTCTGTTCGAATATCCGTTGAACATTGATATTTCGTAATTTTCAATATCCTCGGGGTATTATAGTTAAAAGTATTTGATATTTTGTAAGAACCGTTGTACATGACAATATTCAAATTTTCAGTCAAAGAATATTAACTTCACACTAAATATTAATAATTTTCTATTTTGTGACTTGTAGGACTTATTTTTTTTCTTTATAGGTGAATCAGGTTTATTGTTAGATTTATCGCAACTAAACAATAAACAGATTTGTGAAAACCATTTCGAGATTACTGCTTTCGTGAATACGTTGAAGCAAAGGCTGGTCCACAACGCTGTTCCAAAACCGTTTCAAGAATTGGATGTATTTTAGAAACCGATCAGGAAAGTAATTATACCTACGGAGATGGCTGGACCGTCCCACGAAAATACAGCACAAATTTCTGTTTTGTGTGACGACGAACAATCACTTTTCGTTCGACGAACTAAAAATGTGAAAACATATAGAAGTCTTCAACTTCCGCTGAAAGCGTCAATTATAAATGTTGGTGATTCTGGTATAGTAGCTGAAAATTGCATGTCACCAACTCTTCAATATATTTTAAATTCTGATTATGGCATAAAAACTCCAAAAACACCCAAAACACCAACATTGAAAATTAACTTTAAAAAGTTTTCCTCCGTCTCCCAAAAACGATTGGACATCGAAAACAAAAAGAAAAACGAAAAAAAATGTAATCATCGGGCTGAAATTATACGACTCAGAAGAAAAATTAGAAAAATTACAACAGAAATGACCAAGCAGAACTTAAAGAAGAAAACTACTTTCCTAAAAATGCAATTGGACCACAAAAATCGCCAAACATGGAATCCTGAAATGATCGATTTCGCAATGAATATTTATTTTACATCACCTGCGACATACAGAAAATTAAAACAACAAGGGATCATTCTGCCCGGCGTTTCAACCTTGCAATCATATTTAAATAATATAAACATACTGCCTGGTTTTGCAGAAGACGTTTTCAATCGATTGAAAATTAAAATCAAAAATTGGCCCACAAAGCAGCGACTTTGCGTTTTAATGTTCGACGAAATGGCTATAAAACGAAATTTAGATTATAATAAAAAGCACGACATTATCGAAGGTTTTGAAGATTTAGGGGAATTGGGTAGGAAAAATTTTTACGCATCTGAAGCTTTAGTATTTATGATATCGGGTTTATGTAGCAGATGGAAAATTCCTATAACATATTTTCTTTCTGAAAACAGTACTAAAACTGCGGACTTAAAATATTTAATTACCGCTTGTATTAAGAAACTTATAGGGTGCGGATTTATTGTTAAGGCAGTGGTATGCGATCAGGGTTCTAGCAACAGATCAGCTGTTTCAAAATTAAATATAACTGTCCAAAATCCTGTTTTAAATATTGAAAACCAAAATATTTATTTTATTTACGATGCACCTCATTTATTAAAAAGTATTAGGAATCAACTGATGTTATACGATTTTGTATTTGATGACAAAGTAATATCGTGGAAAGTTATACAAGAAACGTATAATATAGATAAGCAAAGCGCTACAGCGAGAGCTTTACCGAAAATATCAGATATACATATTTTCCCCAATAATTTTCAAAAAATGAAATGCAAACTTGCATATCAAATTTTCAGCAATTCAATGGCTGCTGCTATTCGAACGGGAGTGTCAACGGGTCAGTTGCCACCTTATTATGACGCAACAGCAACATTTATCAAATTTGTTAACGATTTAGGAGATGCACTGAACAGCTGCAGTTTGTGTGCAAATAACAAAAACCGTTTGCCGTTTTCAACCAAAAACTCTCATATACAAACAACATTAGAAAACAGTTTAGAAGTTATTGCAGAGCTAAAAACAGTTAAAGGTAAAGTTCCTCCCTGTTTTAACGGATTGTTGCAAACTATTAGAGCTTGTTTATTGTTAAAAGTGGACTTAGAAACCAATTACGGAGTAAAATACTTATTAACGCGACGACTAACGCAGGATGCATTAGAAAATACGTTTGCGATCTTTCGGCAAAAGGGAGGTGTGAGTGTTAATCCAACAGCCAAAACCTTCAGACTTGTTCAAACTTGAAAAAAAGTACCTCACAATCAAACTGCGAAGACGACCAGCAGGATTTTATTTTTAATACTTATTATGATGACCCATCAGCAACAATAAATACCGTACGTGATGTAAAAGGATCGTCGTATAACGAAAATTACGAAGAAAATGATGTTTGTGATGCCGAAACATTAACAGCAAATGCGAATAACTTTACATTAGAAGACTGCTCAGTAAAGTACACGGCGGGATTTATATTGCGCAAATGTTTATACAAGACAAGTGCAGTTTATGTGAAAACTCATTAAAAAGTTCATCCGATTTTCATACAAATCTTGAAGATGAACTAATAAAACAGAAGGCTTATCGCACTGATAATATTTCAATTTACGGAAAATTATGCCCACCAAACAGTTTAACGAATTTTATTGTAAAACTAACTTTAAAAGTATTTGTTAAGCACTATCCTAATATTAAAAGTAATTTAAATGTACTCGCTACTTTATATGAATTATGTATAAATTATGTTAATCATATGATGCCCACGTTTTTAAACATTAATGAACCGTGTAAAGAACACAGGCAATTTATTGTTCGGTACACATTGTTGGTACGTTTGCAAAAGCAAACAACGTGGGAATCCAAATTTATAAGAAATTGTAAAAATAGGTTAAGTTCTAAAGTACGTATAATATCTCACAATTAACATATTTGTTCGTATTTCAAGTGTGCAATAAAAGTTAATTTGTTGAAATCTGTCTTTCAAATATATTTCTCTTAGGTTTGCTTGTTGACTGCTACCAGATTCCAGTATTATGTGTTTTCAAATATTATTGAAACTAGTTACAATGAATGTCCAGCCTAACGCACCTCAAAATGGTCAAAATCCGCGTTTACCTGGCTTTTGGACTCTCTACTATGGCCCAGCAAAACCATTCCATACAACGCTCAGTGTTCCTAGTTTCCCTACAATATTCACTTTGTTTACCTACAATTTAGTAAGGATTTTGATAAGATGCGCCACCTAGACTGCAAGTCCGGTAATATTTGTACTGATTCTAGTAGTGTATTACCGTCAGACGTCTAAGTGTTTATTTGCCTATGGTTTCAGTAATGAATTTAGGACGAGGATCGCTTAAAATTATATACTATTTTTATTTAGAAATAAGTAAATTATACTTTTGCTAGCAATTAATAAAATCCTACCTTTAACAATCTTCATTTTATTGAATTTACCTGCAGATTAACTATTAGAAAAGTGCAAAGCAAATGTGTATGACTTTGTCATCTTGTATGTACCCGTATGTATATGGAATTTTGTTACAGCACTTTGTTTGAAATCAGTCCGTCAATCAATAACTTTCGATGTTTCACTACAAGGCGCCAACCTCTCCCACGTGTTTCTTCTCAGCGCTAAGGTAGGAACACATGGGACCTACAGATTAACGTCGAATCCGAACGACAGAAAGGCTTTTGGCATTAAGATTTCCAAGGTTGCAAACATGATTAGGAAATTGTACGCGATGGTTTTCAGCACAAAGATTTTTGATACGCTTTTTCAAATACGTAGCTGCAATTATATGCAAAAGGATAAATTAGATTATCCCTAATTTTATTATCAAAGAATTAATGTAGAAAGAACCCTGTAATTTTTCATATCGTTTCTTTTACTACGGTTTTTGGAAGTCTACAAGTTTTATATTTCTAAACTGTATAACAATATTTTCATTAAAAGAGTACTTAGGCCTTCACTTGGACAAGAGACTGACATGGCGCCAACACATTTTTGCCAAAAGAAAACAACTGGGTAAAAAATTTAGCCAAATGTATTGGCTATTTGGCAGAAAGTCAGAACTGTCCACTGAAAATAAACTATTACTATATAAGTCAATATTAAAACCTATTTGGACTTATGGTATACCATTATGGGGTTCTGCAAGTACATCCAATATAGAAATACTGCAGAGATTCAAAAATAAAGTACTCCGCGCGATAGTCAATGCTCCATGGTATGTACCAAACAGGCTTTTACATGCTGATCTAGGCATAACAACAGTACGGGAAGAAATAACAAACAACAGCCTAAAATACAAAGACAAGATAACAGCACACCCAAATGAACTGGCAACCATATTGTTTAATGATGAAGAAGAACACAGAAGACTGAAAAGATTCAAACCAAACGACCTAATGACCCGCTTCACGTAAATATAATAAAATTGAGTCATATTTCATTTAGATTCTTAGAGAATGCTCACTGGAGCATTACTCTCCATGATATGTATTGTCTAGATGTAAGGTTTTAGGTTAAGTACATAAAATGTACTGATTGTCCGCAAAACGGACAGATTGCGCAAATAAAAGGAGCTTTAAAAAAAAAAAAATTAAAAGAGTATTATATGATTTAATACTACACTGTTCCAAGAAATTAACGCACCACAACTAACAATCGCAATATTATTTAAAGTATTGCCTGCAATGAAGTACGTTTAATCATAGACAATGCTTAAAATTAAGTAAACCATATTTTATCCAAATTAACAATAATCAACGCAATTTAACAGCAATCAACGGAAAAATTAAAAAAATGAAAATTCGAAAACTGAGAAATTGTAAATTTACAGGTTCAGTAGGCCGTGTTTCTGCCTCGACTTGATATGACAGCTTGACAACGACGGTCCCTGCTTGAAATTAACATACTTAACTGCTCTTGTTCAAGATAATCCCACATTTCCGCTAATGAATTCCTTAGGTCGTTAAAAGTTGCACGGGGTGGTTGAGAGGCTCGTACTTGTCTTACGAGAATGTCCCAGAGGTACTCAATCGGATTCAAGTTGGGACTTCTGGCTGGCCATTGCATTACAGGAATACCAACGTCGTCTAGGTATTCTTGCACAATTTTGGCTGTGTGGGGTCGAGAGTTGTCGTGCATTAATTGGAAGTTGTCTCTGATGTATGGAGCATGTGGTACAACATACTGTTCTAAGATACCCGTAATGTACCTCTGACTGTTTAAAGTGCCGTTGGGGAAGATGTGTAGGTGTGTGCGGGCCTCTCTATACCATTATTGAGCCACCACAAAATTCAGCCATGGGGGCAAAATTGCACTGAGGATGTCGTTCATTTGGACGTCTAAAAAGTCGTATGCGCCTATCACAACTCTACAAACAAAATCTGGACTCGTCTGTGAATAAAATCCGTCTCCAGTCTTCATTTTCCCAATTCAAGTGGTTTCTATCAAAATCCAATCTGTCTGTCTGCGGTGGTCTGCAGCCAACTGTGGGCCAGGAGTTGGAATCTGGCTCCCATATTTCCTTCCAGAAGACGTTGGCGAACGGTTTCAATGCTAGCCTGCACATTATGTCTTCGGAAAATTGTCTTTGGAAGGCTGTTGTGGTGGTAAAGCGCTCTCTTAGTGCACGCATTCGAAGTAAACGATGTTCTACAGCGGTAGTAGCACGTGGTCGCCCTTGCCCTGGTTGCCTGTCATGTTCGTTAGTTTCTCTGAAACGCCGGATGACCCGAGAAATGGTTGTGTGGTTTACTCCAAGCCTGTCAGTGATAGCGCGGAAAGAATACCCTTCTTCGGACAAAGTAAGGGCTGTGACGGAGACTTTAGGTGAAATTATTAAAGATTGTGTCCAAAATTCCATCAACCAATTCAGTAAAATTAAGGCTGGCACTATTTCTGTATAAAATTAAATAAGACACACAAACACATAACTAATTAATCCAGTAGCAGCTAATAATAATTGTCTTTAATAGCTATTTGTACAATAAGTAAGAAAAAGTAGTATTTTTTCGCATTAGGTGTGAAAAACACACCGTGTATGGAAAGTACTTTACCTAAGATTTTTTCTACTGCCGTTTGAAGAAGGTATTTTTAAACTTTTGAACTTAATATTTCTGTTATCTGTCATTTTGACGTTTAGGAAAATCTAGGGAATCGTAGGCATCGTATCCTGGATACTGATTTTGTTTGTTTATACATAATGATTTAATTGTTTATAAGCGCATTTGTCAGCGAGGAAAAAATGAAGATAATTTAATTAAAAATGTATGATATGACTGAATCTTAGGATATAGAAGAATCAGCAACGTTACGTTTCAATCATTACTATCCAGAAAATCTAAGAAAAAATATGAAAATACTTACTAACAATTCAAACTTAGTTTTTTAGTATTTTGCAATTGTATCAAGATATATTTACAAAAATTAAAATTTTTACAAATACGAGAGCGCTATACTATCTAAAAGATCCTAAAATTTTTAATTTGTAACTCCAACTTAAATGCTATCTTTTATATAATCACGTCTATAAAGCAATTCTTAGAATAATTTCCTGTTTGATGATCCTTTCTTACTTACTACCAAGTGTCATATTATGACCTCCCTGCAAAATTCTTTTTCAGTAATTGGCATTGACTAATATTGTATACTTTAACAGTACTGACGTTAACGTAATGGATTAAATTCTTAAGTATTAAGGGATTACGTAAAAAGGCAATTTCTAAGCATCTCTATAACATTATAATCCATTGGATAATCACAAAAACGGAGGGACATATTATACAGTGCACGTCGCTCAATGTAATCACACCGAGACTGGGGGATTTGATAACAATAACCGATTGAAAATAATAAAATCAGAAACAATTTTATCGTGGCAACGAAATGTTGCCATTTTTGTTTCTTCGCAAGTCCTTCCACTTTCTAATGTCTCAATGGACCACCTACAGTTGATCGTCTTTCCCAATGCGATTTCTTTTAGTGTTTAAATTATCATTTTTCTCTGAAGCGTCTTCTATTTCACCACGCTTTTCTTTCAATTTTACACAAAACCGATTGCAAAAAGTTTAATTGAGCGTATTTTCGGCAATTTTTCGGCAAAATAATCTATTCGAAACTATTAACTTATTGTATTAAGCTAAAATCACATCTGTTTCTTACGGAAGCCATTGAAAATGGTTAGAAGAAAACCCAGTTAGCTGCTGCCAACCAGCCTGCAGACTGTTAACTGACGAGAAAGAGATAGAGAGAGAGAATGGTAGAGGTCCGGTACCACTCGAACTTAAAAATACAAACAACAAATGCATGTAAACAAGGTTATTGTAGTGCTCATGGACGAAAACAATCCTAAACAATTGATAATATAAACGATGTTTTTCCTATGTAGTCATATTCGTTCGGCCGGTTCTTCGCGAGATTGATAACAATGTCATTATCCGTGATTCCAATAAGCGACGTGCGCTGTATTACAATGACTTTACAATTACACACTTAAAACTAAGACAGATGAAGCATAATCGGCTGATATTCAAAATAAATGTGGATGATATGTTTGATGAAGAATAAAACGCTCTCAAATCATGAAAGAGCTGCTTGATTTATGTATATAAACGTGAATTTTTCACAAACCGCATGCAGGTTCAGTAATTTGTTTTAAATTTTATCAGTCCAGTTACCCTCGCTTGGTCAACAAACGCATTCTTATCATTTGTGGTATAAAATACAGGGGAACTGTTATGTCTCCACCAACCATTACTGAGCCTTTTAGGTATAAGCTGCTTAAATAAGGGTTACGCAATGAACGATAATTTAAGGCTTTAAGTGAAATCGGTGGATTAACAAATAACTTTCCAACTACCATATAAATGGCATTTCCAGATTTACGAATCAAATAGGTTTCTAATAATGTAATTTTATATAACTATCTTTTTAAGCATTATTTCTGTTTTTGTGACAGAAAAAGTATTTAGTTTAATATGGCCACTAAGAAAATAAGTTTTGAAATGAACCATGCAGTGCATTGGACACAATTGTATAAGCTTCAGTTTGCGGAGTTTATTGTGTCTGTCACAGACGCTTTTGTTTCCGTTCGAAAGTTAATTGATTTGTTAGTTGCCATTTCAGACATAATAAATCCTTTGTAAAATAACAATAAAATATTATAAACAGTTTCATCTGAATTGTAAATCAATGGATAGCTAATTTGTCTATGTTTTTAATGCAATTTCTGTATATTTTAAAATAGTTGAGATATTTCAGCATTAAATGGTCAAACGGGTATGCTTTGCTGTTTCCGGTGGTAAACTGCTGCTGTAAATAAGTCGCCCGTGGGACTTACCGGCTTCGAGATCAACTTGTCTCCATTAAAAATTTTAACCGCTTCTCTGTAGAAATACTAGGTACAAACTAGGAAAATTATAAATAACTATTGTGCTTAATTGAATTTTGATTCATCAGCATAACCTACTTTCAATTAACATTTTGTTAGACAACGGTTTTTGCCTGCTGTGAATATTACTTAAATGTAGGCTCAACAAAAGCATATTTATTAAAGTATACATAACTTCTGTCGGCCAGCTTTAAATAGCTCGAAAGAATTATAAAGGTTATAAGAAAAGGCCGTGCAGGCCGAAAAACAGGAGGCGGCAGAGCGTTAAGAAGGGTCAACAACGGCAGTCTAAAATAGTCAGTGCTGGTGGGTAGCTGGGCCTAGGCTTGCATATCTTTGGCGTAATAACTACTTAATAGCGTTTGCGAACCTACTAACTAATTGCGATGCGGGTATCCTCTAGGCTGAGACAAGGTGCGAATTTGGTGTTACCACGTATGTGTGTGTTATGGTTTATATCCCATGAAGTGTCATATATGTTCACCCAAAAGGTTACGTATTATGTACTTGTTATTATATGTGGTTTACAAGCATTGTATGTTATTATGGTTGTATTGCAAGATTGGTGTGTCTATGTAAGTAGTTGTTGGAAACAGCTGCGTAGTGAATATTATTAGCTATATGAGTAGATCATTCGGGAGGTAGTCAGTTGGCAGAGGTTACATCGAAAATGTGATGTAACATGTATGCCAGGAGGGCATCGACTGACTTTTACGCGGGGGTGGGGACACTAATGATACTCTCCCCTTTACATGTGGGACTGAAGGGTTACCCCCCTCCCTCCCCTCGTTACTCCTGTGAATAACAGAGAGGATTGGTGCACCAGAAAATATGCATAATTGTAGTAATTACTCTACGATTACCAATGACTGCAGCCACAGCAGCTAGCCGGCAGTTGAGCATCCGCACTTAAAAATAAATAGACGTGTAGAACAAGTTTTAACACAAACTGATAACTTTTAATTTTGTCAATCCATTATTTCCTAAAATGGAAATGCATTTTAATGACTATCCTCGTGTACCACAAAACTAAAAATGGTCAACGTTTTGTTGACGGATGTAAAAATTGTAAATAATTTATAAGTAAGAATCGCAACTATATTGGCTTTGCAAACATTTACTAGCAAAATTTTGAGCGCGACTAATGGTTTGCATAAGTCAAGATGTTAGCTACTTCCTTCTATGTCATTGCCATGTTATAAAAGAAGTATCCAGCCAGGAATCTCTGGGAAACAATTATGCTATTTGTATAAAGCGGAAGGTAGAATTTAAATCTATTTTATTGGAATATGAAGCAAACAGATGGACTGATTTCAGAGAAATGTTAATAAACACATTCGGAGCATATCTACAAAACTTAAAAGAGTATTGCTGTAGAAGAACTTTTAGATCCTCCATGTGACGGCTTTCAAAACAGCTAAAAATGAAAACAGAAAAGCCGTGCAAGTCTGCACGGAGAAAAGAAAAATAAGTGCAACTGCTCTGGCAGACAATAAGTATAGAAACCTTATTAACACCTGCAATGAGCATACTTGCGATGAGCTTCAAACGAATCTTGCTTTTTATGTACTTGCATAGCGAGATGGCGAAGCCCTTTGTTGCTTTTCTTATAATGAAAAGGCATGCAACCGTGGAGCTCTTATGAATAAAATAAAATATAATCCTATATTATTTAAAAAAACCACAGAAAGAAAGTAAAAATGACCCGCTGTTGTATTACATTAACCCATGTATTACCGGGTGTTTTATATTACAAAGCGTAGTCAAATAACGCCATATAAACTCCATATTTTGTTGTTGAGAAACGATACGAGAATAAAGAATTCGTACTTTCTAGTCAATTGTTTAAGGGTTAAAGTACACAGAAATGAGAAATTAATTAGATATTAAATTAATAGTGCTGTAGATTCTAACCAAGGGAATCAATATTCAAGACTAACAATCCCCTAACACTGGATATCTTTGTCAATATATTTGATACAAATCAGCCAAAATGAATCTATTGGGAATTCAACGTTTAACTCAATATCTTGAAAGACTGACTTCAAAAAATAGATTCCTATATTTGTACTGATAGAAAGTACTACAGGAAGATATATTATATATATATAACTTAAGCACATGCCTATAAAATTGTTATTTATTTTTATAATTTCGGTTTAATATAAATATATATTTTGAAATAAAAGACATACTGTTGGGTACTATCCGAAATGAATACAATAAAAGAATACAAAAGGCATAAAGCTTTAGTGGTACCCCAGGAAGACCCTAAATACTTTAGTAACTGTAATTTTTGTTTTGTACATTTATGTAAGAAAATGTACACTGTCTTAAACAGAACAAACTTGTAGCTGAAACTTTTAACTGGCAAATGTTGCCAGTATTATTCATAAGAAAACAAGGAAATGGTATAGCATATGTGGTCGATTATTCTAGAAGTTTGACGTGTAAGTTCATAAAGAATTGTTTGTCAATTTACTATCATTATACATGAGACGTAACTGCAAACATGCGGAACATACCCCTTAACACCGTACAACGGTAAACGGGAATGAAAGTAGGATACATTTTACAATAAATGACATACAAAAGGAAATAAAAACATTCAAGAACAGGAAAGCCTCTGCAAGCGATAATATAAGAAACGAACTGCTGACATACGGCGGAGAACACATAACAGAAGAACTAAAAAGCTATTTAACATCATTCTCATAAGTGGAAGAATACCCCTGTAATGGAAAACCAATATTCAAAAAGAAAAAAAAAACAACCCTGAAGACTACAGAGGAATAACATTTTAATAAATACGTCACAGAAATTGTTAACCAAGGTGATACAAGAAAAAATCCAAAATCGACTAAACACAAATGAAGAGCAACAGGGATTTTGCCCGAATCGGTCCGTTAATGATGCCATATTTGTTGTCCATCAAATAGTCGAAAAAGCGATAGAATTTAACGCGCCAGCCTTTATGTGTTGTATTGACTTACAAAAGGTATTCGATCGGGTGAAACTATGCGACTTGATAACAATACTACAGGAGAACAATATACCAAAACAGTTAATAACTATAATAGAAGACATATACAGAACAACGAAGACCGAAATACAAACAGGAAAAGGGCTAACCGAAAAAATTAAAAGCAGAACTGGTATCCGACAAGAGGACTCTTTAAGCCCAATACTCTTTAATCCAATTATGAACAAAATTATAGACAGTGTGAAGAATATGAACGGTTACAAAATGGGAAGAAACAAGTTAATCATTTTATGTTATACTGACGATGTGATACTAATCGCAGACACCGAGGGCATCCTACAAAGAGTCCCTGAAAGATATACTGATAGCGACGGAAAAAACAAAATCGTTGGTTCTTTCAAAGGAGCTCTTAAGGTGTAAACTAGAAGTGAACAACAAAATTATAGAACAAGTGATGTCTTTGAACGGAACAGCTACAAGGAAGTCAAGCAATGCCTGGATATCTGAGAGACGTTACCTGGAAACAAATACCTCACAAAAGAAAGCAAAGTAAAAATATACAAAGCAATAGTAAGACCAAAAATGACCTATGCAGCGGAAACCAAAGCCAACACAAGCAGAACTAAGCAACTGATGCGGACAACAGAAATGAACACCTTAATAACGATAGTGGGGAAAACAAGGAGGGATAGAGTCAGAAACAGAGGAATAAGAGAAGAATGTGAAATCGGAGATGTAGTCAGAAGGAAAAAGAGATCCCGGAAGACCGTTAAAAAGATGGATTACAAGCTGGGTTTCCACATCAACTGAAACACTATAAGGAATGACTGCGTGAAGAAGAACAGGTCTTAACTTAAATAAGAAAAGAAGAAGAAGAAGATAGCTAACATATTTTTCTGGAACCCCGTATCTTCTAAATTTAGCTTTAAATAATTTCATATTTATTTCTGTTCCCAACAACCAGTTAAGTTTTCTTCAAACACCCAGTATTTACAGTTTTTATTAGTGTCATGTTTTTAAGTAACTGTTTGTATGTATCCTAAGAAACGTAACCGCGGTCACCTCCGAAGAACTTAATAACCACGACCTCCTTAATTTGTCTCTTACCAGGCTTGGGTTTTTTGAACTTCAAGTGATTCCGCGCAAGACGCCACGTAAAGCCTGCATGACACGACACAGAATTTTGTATAAAGTGTTTTTAGAAAACTCTGTGGCGTATCATACAGGAAAATTTTGTTCAAAACTTTGTACAACATTCTGTAGGTTCATGTTCCAAAATCTACAGAATT
Source organism: Limonius californicus (assembly GCA_014611495.1). NCBI lineage: Eukaryota > Metazoa > Arthropoda > Insecta > Coleoptera > Elateridae > Limonius > Limonius californicus. Next base: position 20,771 of record JABXWE010005461.1, read on the forward strand.
TTGTTCAAAATCGTCGTTGTATCGGTGCGCAAACGAGCAATGTTTAGTGTTTATTAACAATCACAGAGGGCAGAAAAATATATGTTTACCACGTGTTTATCCCGCCACGCTGACCTTCCGCGCACTTTCTCTTATTACGCTCGCATTGGTGCAACTTGTTTGTTTTGTCGTGTGTTCATGTAAAAAAAAAACTAAAAGCGCTACCAACTTATGCATCAATCTAATATTATGAAATCTTAATAAAATTCTACTTTATCGACAGTCACATTATTATTTTGACAGTTTTCTCACAGATGTCAATGTAATTTATACCTATTTGCTCATGCTCACAGACAGTGTTCGGTGTAATACGAGTTCTGCAGAATTTATTACAACATTTTGTGAGTAAATTTTGTGTACAATTTTAAACAAAATTTTGTACAAAATTCTGTTCCGTGTCATATAGGCTTGACGCACGAAAAGGAGCAGAATTTTTGCTAACTCTTGTGTTACCAATTAATTTGTGTGTATTTACTGTGTGTTGCTTTGTTATTATTTTTTTGTTCTTTAATAGTAATCTTTTTTTGTCAATTTTCTTGTAATTAATTATATTTGCGTTATATAAGCTTCAATGTTTCTTTAATTATATATTTTTCTTAATTGGATATATTAGTAAAGAAGGTGCATATTTTCCTCAATCGTGTTTTTGGTAATATTTCTACTTCGTTAATAAATAATTTTTATATGCTTTTTGACAGTTCTCTTATAAAATTTATCACTGCCAATATGCCATACCTCTAGTAGCTGCTAAGTTGTATACTGCAGAGTCTGAATTCTTAAATTGCATTAATTCCTATCTAATAGTCTAATCAAGTAATTACTATTACTAGCAATTGTATGAAAACTTGCATATCAATATGGCTTTGTGCAATATACATAAATTACATATTTACCTTACAGTAAAGCTTCCTGATAAGTTAACATTAATACCGCCAAAAAAATACAAAGTTCACCAAGTGGAAAACACCATCCTCAAACATGTAAACGCTCATAAAGCACGGGGCCTCGACCAAATCACTGGCCTAATTCTCCAAAACCTCCCACAAAAAGGCTTTCAATTCATAACTCAATTATTCAACGCTATCCTAAGGCTTCGTCAGTATCCCAAATCATGGAAAACTGCAGTAATAATCCTAATTCCAAAGCCCGGTAAACCCACTGACCAACCAGCTTCATACATACCTCCTATTTACAGCAGATCTTCCGACCACACCTGGAAATATGGTTGCCACCTTTGCGGATGACACAGCTGTACTCTCATCACACGCAGACCCAAACCTAGCTTCAAGCCATTTACAAAGCCACTTAAACGCAATCCAATCCTGGTGCAAGAAATGGAGAATTAAACTAAACGATAGCAAATCCGTCCAAGTAACTTTCACACTTAGGAGAGGCACCTGTCCACCGCTGCTGCTCAATAATCAACAGATCCCGCAAGCGGATAGGGCCAAGTATCTTGGCATACACCTGGACAAGAGACTAACCTGGAGGACGCACATCTGGGCAAAACGAAAGCAAATGGGCCTCAAACTACATAAGATGTACTGGCTGTTAGGGCGACGCTCCCAGCTATCCTTGGAGAATAAGTTGCTCCTCTATAAAACAATGCTTAAACCCATATGGACATATGGAATTCAAATCTGGGGCACCGCCAGCACCTCCAACATAGAAATCTTAAGAAGATTTCAATCAAAAGTTTTAAGTTTAAGTGGTAAACGCCCCATGGTACATCCCCAATGAAACCATTCGAAGGGACCTAGCAGTTCCCACAGTGTACCAAGAAATTCAGCGGTTTAGTGCGCGATACCGATATCGAATTAACGATCACCCAAACACCTCAGTGGAGTGTCTAAAAGAATATGATGATGCCGTGCAGCCGCGATTGAAACGTTTCAAACCTTTCGATCTTATAAACAGATTTGTATAATCAGGAAGTTTTACATGTTTATTTATTATAATTAGTATTGTTAAACTACTTAATGTTTAATATAGGTGAGCATCACTGGATGCACAACCTTCATGTCAATCACCTATTCATGTTTGTTAAATAATCTACTGAATGTCATTGTATGACAGATTGTAGCGACTAAAATAAATTTAAAAAAAATTAGAACTCCATGTACATACAAAACTTATTTTTAATAGTATATAAGTAGTTAGTTTCTACATTAATTTTCTGAAAATAAAGGCATTTGATCATAGTGGTTGTCAAATATCGCAATGTTTGAAAAACTTTGACAATTATCCGAACTGTCCATCAGCACCGTAGATAACTAGCGTCAACTGGCAAAACTTAACGTTTTCTCAGGGTTCCAAGTATATGGGATTTTAAGAAAATGCCGACGTCCTATAAAAAGACTCCGTATCGCCACCAAGGCAAGTGTCTGAGCGGTAGAGCGTTTACCTTTCATTCGGGAGGTCTTGGATTCGAACCCTCGAGGGGTCTCAGGTTTTTCATAGTCTTCCTGGGTCATACAGGTAAATGCTGGGACAGTATCATCCACGAAATTCCAATATCCAATTTCTTTCCTATCCTTATATTCCCATTGCGGGCTGAAGAGGATTTTAAGATTCCGGTGCGGAATCCGACTGATCCCTGCAGCGGCCCGCCCCTTATGGGGAATGAACCTACGTTGATTTTCGAGCAGGTAGTGGTATGAAAGCAATGCAATTTCATTAAAATAAAAGTTAGCAGCAACCATTCAGAAAACAAGGTTTTCGTTCTGTATGCGCTGGCGGTTAAGTTTTATTTTCATCACTCAGCGTCATAATAGTAGTAACGTTACTCATTTTGTGTACCTCATATTAGTATAAGTTTACCTGCCATACATTACAATGCTTTCGTTTATTCTAATTCTGTTTCAACATTTTCTTCAGAAACAACAGTAAAGTGACGTGTGGCTAGCTCATCAACCACTAAAGCACCCCCACAAGGCACTAAATCGATTACGTACCTCATTCGGCGGGAATATTTAAACGGCCCTTAGTTTCCGAATAATCCTCGTACGTTTTCCTATAGATATTATACACAAAGGATATACAAATTTTCATTCTTATAGAGATTGTTGTTAATAAGCTCTTGCTTCAACAAGATTAATTTTAATAAAATCTTACGTTTTTCAGGACCTAAGTATAATTAACGTATTATCATTGTCTAATTAGTGTATTCACAGTTTAGTAATGAATATTAAACCTGTCATAGGACGTCATCTTCTAGCGGCACCGATTTCAACTAACTTTCAGTATTTCTTGTGAACTCATTAACTCATTATGCTTAATTTTACTTCTTAATTCTTACACAAAACTGTTTCTGCGTTTACATTTTAATGCTTAATTAATCTCCGACGGTAACGGTGCTGGAAAATATTGTGCGTGGGCAGATGGAATACGAAGTGAGTAAAAGCTAAGGAGCCTTGAGTAAACGTTCGTTCCCGAATAGATTAATATCTAGACGAACCACCCTGTAGAATATGTAAATGCAGGCTACCTATCCTTAATAAAGTTGCCAACAGACACAAGTCTTTTTTATATCCCCAGTTGACAGTTATAAATTAGCTTACGGTAAAATAATGTATTAAAAGCAGATAAAATATGGACTTTGACGTCATGACTTGGACTCGCGAATAGCAGTTCCCGGATTAAAAAAGTTGGGCCACTCAATCTTGACGGCGGAGGGCCGTCGCGTCAGCACTGCCGCAGCGATATTGGATGAACTGGACCCTCAGTTTTTACTTTCTAAATGAAATCTTTTATGATTGATAGACAGGCGTCCTTCGGCCAGATATTGGCTGACCACCTCGGCATTCCCGGCGTCGCCGCCTTCCGACGACGCTTTCCCGCTTGTCCCATTGATAAGGAGCGCTTTCCTAAATTTGGGCATATTTTACGTCTGTCCTTTCTAATCTAGCACGATTTATTGAATCGAGGAAATATTGGAAAAGGCAATAGAGGAATATTGGATCCGCAAAAATCGCTTGATGTATTTATAAGTATCACAAGCGGTGACTAAGTGCTTTAGCACCGCATGTTTGCGACGCTTTTGGCAATTAAAGACGCATCAACATCCACCTTAAGTGAGCATCCACACATCTGCAGCTTCGCCGCCTCGCTAACTACTTCATCGATGAAATGTTCTTTTGTACCTTTTCTCGCCTCTGATAGGGCTACATAATGACGCCTAATGAGTCCTCTTGCCTCGACAATTTACTAAATGTACAGACATCAAAACTCTTCCTAATTTATATCAATAAGTAGTTAGCGAGGGACTGAAATCGCCCAAGAAATACGTGTTAGGCCTAGCGAATAACGTTCGAGTAAGCTCAAACAGAATTAGATGTGCGTAGGGGTGACTGTTGATAAAGATGGATGTACAACGAACGCCCACCACATACAAAACAAATACCAATACTGTTGCGTTTATTGGCAATTAATTAATTCATTCTTGTTCGATCTTTCAAATCGGCGTTTAAAGTAAACACTTTGAAATATTTAATTAATTAAAATATACTATGAGCTCTGCGTTACATGAAATCATAAGGATTACTGTTATGCACAAATAGCTTAAAAATTAATAAGGTTTCGACTGTGACAAATATGTAAATTAATGGTTATCTGGTTTCGTTTAAAACACGCAAAATCTGTAATACTCTTTTAATATTTAAATCACGAGAAATAAATGAAAATGCCATGTGAAAAGCTGAATAATTCAAAAATAGCACGAAATCGTAGAATATTGTGTCACATTGCCAGTGACAATTTGAAATTTTCAGGAAGAGTTTCCAGGTATTCTGTGATCAATCATAATTAGTTAAAAATTCATACCCCAGTAAACGCTCTAAACCGTGACAGATTCTTAATAAAGAGCTAAAATAGTTGCGAATATAATATCCAGATTGTCAACTAGAAAACGTTTATTAAATTCCTTTCACATCAAAGAACGACGAATCAAGTAACTCCAGATATATATTCAATTCGAAAATTGTACAAATGCAACTAAAAATTTTTAAATATTTCTCAGAACAAGAAAATGCCAAACGTTATCAAAAATTTGTTTCAAACCTACCAGAAGGATCCACATGGAAAGCGATCTATTTGATTACTATGGAACGGCTGGGAATTTACTCTAATAATTTTATATGTGTATATAAAACAGTCTCTAAACTTACAAACACAAAAACTTGATTAAAGAGATCAATATTCAGTCTATTGGTATCTCGAATAGTAGTTTTATGAGGGCACCGTTTTAAGTTTTTACAAAAACTAAGAACGAATAAAATTTTTTGGAAAAAACTGTTTTATTGCTTTTCAAAATATTCGCCTGTAACATTTAGACACTTTTGCATATGCGTCTAAACCAATTCTCGTATCTTTTCTCCACTCTGCAGTTGGTATCTCAAAAACATGGTTTTTGAAGGCTTCAACTGCTTCTTGAGATGATGAAAATCGCTATCCACGCATTTTTTGTTTGACATTCGGGAACACAAAGAAGTCGTCAGGCGATAAATCAGGTGAATACGGGCAATGAGACATTAATTCAATGTTTTTCTCCTTCAAATAATCAATTGTTTGATGTGCAATGTGAGAGCTTGGCATTATCATGATGAAGAATGATGCGACGTTTTCGGTTGTTCTTCCTGATTTCGTCGATGACTTTTGACATAAAAAATTGTTGTATACCATTCAGCGTTAACTGTTCTTCGGTCCTCTAAAGAAATGGTTACGACATGTCCAGTGCAACCGAGGAAACAAGCGATCATTTTCTTGTAAGTGCTTCGTGAACGAACAACTTTAGTGGATTCGGTTCATCTTGGAACACCTAAACAGTGGATCGTTGCTTAGCTTTCGGTTCATACGCATATATCCAAGTTTCGTCACCTGTTACGATGTTGTATACGGATTTTGAAAATTCTCGGTCGAATTTTTTGAGCTTTTCCTTACACCAATTAACACCAGCTTTCTTTTGATCTCAGGTCAAATTATGCGAATCCATCGGGAAGAGATATCGAATGTACTGCAGTCTTCTATACGCCTAAAGATCCCTCTATCTCACTGTAAGTCACATGCCGATCTTCTTCAATCATGTTGCGCACAGCATCGATGTATTTCATAATGACAAACGATTTTGGTCGACCTTCACGAAATTCATCACTGACGGACGCACTACCACGACGAGATTCTGCAAACCAATTGTAAACAGTCTTTTCTGATGGTGCTTCATTACCAAAAGTTTAACGAAGCGATTCTATGCATTGTTGTTGAATTAGGCCTTTATTAAAATCGTAATAAATCATCAAAAAAAAAACCTTCTAGTGAAATTTCCATTTTTTCGCAAATTTGTTTCGTTTTAATCGCTCACTGTAAACAAACTACTCGGTCAATTTATAGGTTGCCACTGTTTCACAATAACATATGTAAAATTTTTCAAAAATAGTAATGACACATCTCAATAGCGCCACCTAGTGGTCGTTTGTAAAAACTCAAAAGGCTGTCCTCGTATTAAGTAATTAATAATTTAAACATACTATAACTGTTATGCAAGACACTGATTATACCAGAATTCTTTTTTATATCATGTTAGAGAAATTTTTAATAATTGAATCCAGTTGTTACGTGCGGCTCAGTCAGTGTAGAACAAATAGGATATATCCAGAAAGCAAAATGTTATCATAAGTATGGAAAAATTAGAATATATGTTACAGAAACTGTCACGAAAATATACAAAATTGGGTTTTAGAACTCATTATGCGAAAAACAGGTAACATATGCAATAGATTAACGATAATGATCAAATAAAATGTTGTTGGTTGGTTGGCTGGTTTTTGATTGGGAGAGATTGAGGACGCGGCTTTCCAAGCATCTCTTTGCACTCGAGCCATATTTATCCCATTCTACACCCTAACTATAAATTTTGTCTATCTGGCGTAGTTCTAAGCCCAATAGTGATTCGACTCCACGTCCTTGAATCTGAAGGCAAGTGCGCTAACCACTAGTCCACTGACGCCAGCTAATGAAAGGATATAGTGAATATAAATATTTAGGGTAGAATCTAAGTGATATCAGTACTAAAGGGTATAATATAAGATGAAGTGACACAAAAGAATATTAAATTATAATGGAGAGGACGTAATAACATAAAGTTCCAGAGTATGATAGATAACGAAAAATACGCGAAAATGTTTTTGCGAAGTGGTAGAAAATTAAAAAGGAACACGATCGATAGCACTCAAAAAACGAGCAACAGTACAATAACTAAAACGATTTTACTATGGAAATCACCAGAAACGTGACAAAGGAAAATACCAAGAGAAGCTATAGAGACGAAGTTAATAGTGGATTAAAAAGAATGGTTTGGAAGACAGTCACTGGCTGCTAATACTTGGCAGTAACTTGCGTTCTAGTACTCGGAAAGATCTGATCCCTGTAGGTCAACTTCTAAACATGTAATATATAAACGATCTGGCTTTGTCTGTGAATAGTGCTAGTGTAAAATAACCTTGTAGTTGTAGCTCAGTAGATATTGCAGGTAGCTATAATGCAATCTAGACGATTTGTTCTATGTGTTTCGGTTTCTAAGACGATTCACTCATATATGAATATCTCTTTAATCCATCTAATACTGCTATAATCACTGCTGAATGTAACTGGCTTTTAATTTTCTCCTTTTCTCGGCGTTGAATAAAACTTCTATCCACCTTTTCCGTACTAGCTTAGCAATATCGTTTGATAATCTATCAATTGAAAAAACAAATATTCTAATGGCTTCAAAATACTCTCCAATGCAAACTAGAATTGAATGAAACGGTATTTCTACATGTCATGAACTTCAAGTATCTGGGAGAGGAGCTGTCTAGTGATAACAACATATACAGCGTGTCCCATAATTCGCGCTGAAACGTTTCGTAGCGCTGTTCAACAGTGTACACTAAATATAAAGCAGCTAAAATATTTATTTATCGCAGGCTAGGTTCTTTATACGAAGCACAGAACGAAGTGGAAATTTGGCAACTGTGTAATATGCATGTTGTTCTACAGAAAATATTTTTGCAGTTACTATGGAAAGCTATTAAAAAAATATTGGTTACATCATTATTATTATTTAGACCAGTCGACGTTTTTGACAACACAAATCCACTATTATAAACAACTCATTTCCACACCACCGTGCTCATTTTATTTTTCTGTAGTATCCTCAATAAGCCAGTTCCACAGCTGAACAACGTAGTTATCAATGCCTTTCAATACCTAAACACAAACTACTTATGATCAGCTAGGGTAAAAATAACGGACAAAAATAATTTCGAATTTAAAATTTTCTGTAAATTGATTCTGACATGACATTCTGCATATCTCACTGCAATTGAACTGTGTACTCCTTGAAGTTTGTGTTCGTTGAAAGTTGCAGCCGTTTTTGGTGGATACGATTTGTTAAATCGTCCACATTGGTCACTGGTGTAATATATACCAAATCCTTCAGATAATCCCATAAGTATAAGTATAAGTATATAAATATAAGGACGTTAGATCAGGTTACTGTATCGGCCAAGCACCGATCTGGAAAATGTTTTTATCGCCAATCTCGAACCATGATTCCATAATGGGCTGGAGCACCATCTTGTTGGTACCACATATTTTGTCTAATTGTCAGTGGAACATTTTCCAATAATATTTGAAAATCTTCATTTAGAAGGTATAGGAAATTTTCAGCATTAAGCATTTGGCAAAATAAAGGGACCAATTAAATAACTATTTACCATACCTACCCAAACATTACCTCATCGATATTGATCACTTCGAACATGAGTTGCACAAGGGTTCTCATTCGCCCACACATGATTATTATTAGTATTGTAAACCCCATCCTGCGTAAATGCCGCCTCACCTGCTACGAAATATTCTCCAGCTTTCACAACTTGTAAATTGTGTAGGAAGCATTACATTGAAAATATATTTGTATAGTACTACATCTTTCTGATTTGTCCTCTGTTATGTATTAATTTTTCAAACACTCAATAATTATCAGCTTTTTTATATTTGATTTAACTGTGTTTTTTTTTATAAAAACTATACGATTATCATGAAATCCATACACGTAGAAGAAAAAAGAATGTTTCCAACAGAGAACTGGAATGCTTTGTTCCAAAGACTATTCAAAAATGACTTCTAAATATTAATGGTACGTATGCAATTTTTGCATAAATAAAATTTTGAGCAGCAAACAATAAAATCCACGACAATTGAGTAGGTGTGTAGATGTGTAGGTCTGTGCGGGCCGTGAAAGATATGCGTTCCCATACCATTATTGAACCACCACCAAATGCAGTCGTGGGGAAAAATAGCATTGAGTATATCGTTCATTTGGACGGCTAAAAACCCGAACAACTCTCCAAACAAAATCTGGACTCGTCTGTGAACAAAATGTCTACTATGAGCCAGTAGCTAGTAATCTGGTACGCAGATTTCCTTCCAGAAGACGTTGGCGAACGGTTTCAATGCTAACCTGCACATTATCTACTGCTAAAAGTTGTCTTTGGAGGGCTCTTGTGGTGGTAAACGCTCTCTTAGTGCACGTATTCGAAGAAAACGATTTTCTGCAGCGGTAGTAGCACGTGGTCGCCCTTGCCCTGGTCGCCCTGCCCTGGTTGCCCTTTCCCTGGTCGCCCGTCATGTTCGTTGATTGCTGTGAAACGCTGAATGACCCAAAAAATTTTTGTGTGGTTCACCCCAAGCCTGTCAGCGATAACACGGAAAGAATACCCTTCTTTGGACAAAGTAAGGGCTGTGGCACACTCATCACGACTTAAATTTCTTGAGATATGTTGCATTTAAATAAGACTGATCGTACAAGCAATTATTTGATGACAGCTACACTATGTGATACGTTTTAAAGTAAAACGAAACTGTAAGTAAATTGTAAATGTGCATGTAAAATTGATTAATTTTTTTAACAAAGTTAAAGATGTAGAAACAGGCCAAGAGTAACATGCGTCTATCAGGTTTATATCAGACATTCATTCCCTGCATTTGGTTGAAGTAGATAGCGCACTACTTTTCTTTTATCGCAACATTAATAATTGATGCGTTAATTTCTTGTAGCAGTGTAGTTGCTGTTCCTTCTGATACAATTCAGCTTGTTCTGCATGACTAACATCTGTCATAGATATCCGCCAGATGTTAGCTGAGAAATGTTTCTGTTTTTGACAAGCAGGAACGAATGATATGTTCTATGAAAACTTTGCCTACTGAACATCAATAATCCCAATTTTTGTACTGCATTGCATCCACTGATGAAATGTGGATTCATCACGGGGATCCTGAAGCCAAACAACAATCAATGCAATGAAAACTTAAAAAATCCCTGCCCCTGACAACTTTCGTTTGGGGATGTGAAGAAATTGATTTAATCTATTAGAGTCAGCATAATATCTGTTGACTATTAGCAGACAATAACTTCAAACAGAAACAGCATATAAAATTAAGAGAAGAGTGAAGATAGGTTAACCGTGTAACATTTGTTGCTTCATAACAACTGATATTCGCACAAGCCCAGAGGAGGAGGTGCTATTATTTGTAAATGTGGCTTTTCCAACCTGAGACACCAATCGTATAACCCTGCTATGTTTACTTATTTAAAAATCTATAGTCATATTAAGGCAGAAACTACTACAATGTATATCTAAAAATATGTTGACTGTCCCGCCGCGTTTGTGGAGTGTAGTAATTCAGCGCCTTACAATTAAAATCGATCAGTTTTTAATCTACCGTGAACTGATTCTTTTTTTGATCATTGTTGAGTTTGCGGCGTTGCGTCAGTAATTACTTTTCCGTTAATCAAACCGAATCTTTCGGAAAACCTAAAAAGGTGTGTTTTTCTACATCTGGGGATAATTTGAATGTTTGAATTTGAATGAAACCACAACAGGGTAGTATATTTAAGCAAAATCTTACTCAATACATTTAAAATATATTTTATATTGACCTACCATAAATGTGAAGGAACCTTGTGTTTCATATTTCTAAGAAATAAGGCAACAGAATAAATTCCCGAGGGTCTTCAGTCGTGATATTAAACAAGCCATTGTACTCACTTGAGACGTAAGACAAATAAAGTAAAGCAGGACGTACAATTCTAGTTTCCAGTAATGTAATTAATTTGAAAGCTCGAATGCTTTGGTTTTATACTAAGAACTCTTTGAATTCTATCCAAAGTGTAATTTCCGGAGGAAAGTCTAGTTTCAGATTTTCCTACAGTAGGTACGGTTGAAGTTGATATTTTTTATTTCTGAAATACCGCTTCAATATTTCACAGAAACCTCTAGAATATTATGCTATATATACGATTTTCTCGCAAAAAGCATAACTGACACAGAAACGACATATTAAGGTCTCGTCAACCAGATTAACAAAAAGACGTGCAATTAACTTTCAGTTTAAGATCAGGGCGAAAAAGATCGGGACTCTTATAACGTAAATACCCTTATACCGTATAAAAGTGTTAGTTTTCTCTTATTTAATTTGGCCTGAAGTAGCAAAGCAGAAATTTATAGCTTAGTGGCTGCGGTATTATTTATCAAGGGAAAAATTGCTCTGAAAATTAGATTTGGTTCTTATTCAACTTTATAGGTAGTTTCGTGGTAAATAAATATCTAAACTTGAAGTTGTATCACAAAGTCCGTGCTTAATGATATTCTATTTTTGCATTAGCTTCAAAGCTGAATAAAACGAAAATTTATACGAAAATTAGGACTTGGGTTAGAGGTCAGCGCGTTAGACTTCTATGCTGAATATCTGGAGTTCGATTCCCAATACCGAAACATCGGATTTTTAACGGCCGTTCTCCCACACATTGCTGTGGATACCCAGCGAGATATTCTGTCTAGTAGATCTTCTCTGCAGAAGAACTGCTTACACTTTCCATGGTTTGGAACCTACGTTAAGCTGTAGGTCTTCTATGTCCGTGGGACTTTAGAACGTGCAACGGAGGCATATGAGAGATGGCCGTTACATATCGCAAGAGACAAGGCACTGAAAGAAGATCCTAATCCTTGTTAATGTTATATTATGTATTAATATCCAAATATATTGTGTTCTAGAGTAACAATTAATTATAGCAACTGATATTTGATTTTAAATAGTTATATTAAATATGAAATAACTTAAATAAGGCTGTCGTTTAGTGACCTTTTTCGTAAATTGTGTTGATCGTATTTTATTTGGATTACAGTTGTAAAAATAAACAAACGACTTTCTCATGCTTCCAATACTCTGTGTATTGAATAGCTTGACACAAACGAATTTTTATTGTCTTGAGTCAGCTCCATGTCAGATGATGATGATGATGATGATGATTTACAATATTAGACCATAGATGTAATGATATTGACAAGCGTAAATTGGATATGAATATTCTTACGTTAATTTCACGTCATGTCTGGTGTAACTGGAGTGATATAGACTTCCGATCTTTAAATCCATAGCTCTGTTTTGTATTAAATATTATAAATGCAGCACATAATCATGCCTAACGTGCAAAAGTAAGCATGGTTTACGATAATGAAGGTTACGCAAACTCACACAAGGTCACAATATCTGGCCAAAGTCTTTAGGGACTTTTTTCAAAAATATTGTTTGAAGTTATCAATTATTTTCGAGGCCTGAAATTTTACAATTATTATATATTTCAGGTGTTTGTTGACGCTATCGTATAAACAACTTGAAGTGTATATCAATCGAATTCATATTTTTTGATTATTGGGGTATTTACTCTAAATTTTCAATAATACCTACATTAATAACTAACAAATGATTTTAAAGGTCATTCCTCCACTACCTTTCAAAATTTAAAGATAACATTAAAATCATTAACACAAATATTGGTTTAAGTATGAAATTTTACTAATTTTCAGAAATTTGGTGTGTAGTTCTAATATCAACGAATTTCGACATGACTTAAAGATTAAGTTAATTGAATTGGCAGTTTTTTGAGTAAACAGATCTGAAAGTTGTAATTCTGGTATTCTACATTAGGAAATTATATAACAAATCAATCATCGATTTCTTTGTAAACACCATATGACCATATAATTTGCTGATTATTTTTTGCCAAAAGGTCATAAAAGAAAACTACGGCTAACTTACGCTTTCGGTTAGATAGATTTTTCCAAAACTACTTCCTGCGCGACTCTACATTTCGAATTTTATTGTAATCGGACTGGCCGTTTCGGAGATATCGACGATCATACTGACATACCTACGCATAAAGATTACCTAAAATCCTCTTTAATAGTTCTCAGAAATGTTTCATGTAATCCATACTGTCTCGGTATGGGAGAGTAACGTTGTACACCTTATTACAAGAAAATAAAGTCGGCTTTAATCTTATTGTGTACTCGTAGAAAAATTTCCAATTTAAAATAACGTATAACATAGAAGGTTTTACAATTCCAAATTGATCTCACTGTTAGTTCCATTAACTTTAGCACGACCGCACTGTTACTCAAGATCGAATTTAGATTCTGAAATTGTTTGCAACCATTTCTTTGTAGGATTTAATTGAATTGCAAGAAGCAGTTTAAACACTCTTTAACCTAGTTCGCTCAAGAAGCGCACACAAGATTAATATCCTTGAACGCGCTAGAACTGCAAGTGAAATACACATAGTTCTTGAAAAGACGAAGCATATTTGCTATTTTCGTAAGTTAATATCCCACAGAAACTTTGTTTTGCTAAAGAGAGCCAGGAGTAGCGTGTCGGTATTTTTTCAGGACATAAGGGCAATTTGAAGCCGGCGATCTCCACAGTATAGTGAAGTTGCCCTTGACAATCCGTAAAAGTGTCACCGGGGTGCAGTAGTTATTTGTCGCATTATGCACGATGTGTATACGGTCAGGCCATTCATCGATCCGCTGACGGATGCAGCGCTACCCGGACTCATTGCTCACTTCGTTACCCCCTTTACAGTCTGCTGCACCAATAATCGTAGATATCGAATTTGAGAACTTTTCGGGTACCTAATGTCCGCCGTTGATGCGCTTAGCAAACGAATACATTCCGTATCCGGTGTCATATCGTCCGTCTAAAATATTCGCCTCACGCACTCTTACAAACTTGCCCCTCACATGTTTATTGTATCAATTTCACGTAAGCCATGTTCGTACAGCCGCGGCGCTGACTGCCCGGGGCGTTTTCCAAATGAGGCCGGATAAAAATGGCAGGAAGGTAAATAGCCTTATGGAAATCCGGTATAAAAATAGCATCTGCTGTGGGAGAAACTGCGACCATCATCATTACCCGTTGTCGATACGCCGTTGGCCGTACCTACTACTAGCTGGTGTTATTCTGTGGCTCCTGCTTGTCAAATTAAAGCACTCCGGCTGTAAGTTAGAAGTTACCACAGATCCGCGGCTTTGTCCCGAGTTGGCAAGGCCCTAAGCGGTAATTGCAAATCTGTTTCTAAAATACGACATAAATTTGCGAATAACCGAATAATGTATCTGCTCTGAAATCACGACAGTGGCAGGAGAAGAGAAGGCTTTCTTCTTCGGCGCTCAATCGTAAGCGCACAGGCTGCTTATCGCACGTATTAGCGAAAACGGCACAACTTTCGCGATAATGGTCATAGCTCCCAGCGTTTTTGCATCTCGAAGCGGATGTTATCGACGCGCGTTCTCCCTAACCCCTTAACTTTAAAATAAAGGTGGAGCCGCGCCTATCATTAATACGCCCGCTCGTTATCGTTAGCAATTAAATTGTAGTTTATTGGTAGTTCTCTGGTCGTTAATAATTCCGGGAGCGGGAGCCCGACGGCTTGACTAATATCGCGATAATTTGATCTCTAGACGCTTGACCGCTCCGTTCCGTCTGGACGCATCGATCCTGGATATTTGAAACAACGAAGATGCCCCAGTAGTAGTTGGTTCATTAAAGCAAATTACACTCAGCGAAGAAAAGGATCTGGTAACTGCCACTTTATCCTTATTGCACAAAAACATAGACGAGGTGGTGCTTTGGGCTACATTTTTATTCCACGCGACGATTCTCAACTCCGAGGGGTAAAACTGCTAAGCCTTGGGGTGCAGCAAGAAGTTCGCTTCGAATCGGATTTCTATGGTGATACTTTATGGACTATCACACGTATAATCGTGCAATTTGGCTTCCCGGATTAGAAGATCCGTTGTCCAGTGCAGCGCGGGACATATTTCACAAATGAAAAACCTTTTCCCTTGGGAAGCTTCCTCTTTTATCTATAGAACGGGGGTTGTTACGCATTGCATTTATGGGTTGTATCATGTTTAATAAGGAATAAAAATCTCGTGTGAGATGGCCGTGTTTATATACAGAAGCAGATGTTTTTCCAGCAGTAGAAAAATACGGAACAGAAAAACTGATTTGAAAAGCAAATATTGCTACCTATACCAATAAAAGAACGTAATGGTTCATTAAATCTTTCATTAATTTATTTTGCAAATGTAAATATTGCCTAATAATCTATATTTATGAAACTCAAATTTATATTAGTTATTTATACAAGTACATTTTATATTTTTAGTAATCATTATTCAGAGCCTCTTTTTGTTGTAACATATTTCCTAGAAAGAGGTTGTTAACCTTAATTTTAAATTTATAGAATAACGTATATAGATGGTTGGTTGCTTAAAAAATCCTAAAATTTTCATGTTAATTTAAGTAGATTTTAAAATACCAACTAATAAACGTCATAGTCCGTTAACAAACAATTGATGGAGCAGTGCGAACAAGCGCTGTCGGTCGAGGTCATAGTGAAATGCGGTTCAATCGACCGCGTGGTCAAACCCCGACTGAGGCGACCGTATTTCATTTAGTTAAGTTTAGGGTGCATATTGTATGAATAACTAGTATGTAAGGGACGCAGCGGTTCGGGGGCGGGGCGGTAGTGTAAATGTCAAAAAAACTCCTTTAACACATAGATTTTATTTATTACATATGTTTGTCATTTTATTATTGTAGACATAAGAGACAATAAAATACATCGATTGTAAATAGTGATGGCCGTATCTCGAATTAAATCACTCGAAATATTTAATTGCGCAGGCATCTCCGAGATGCGAGTAATTCTTTCGTATGATAAAAACTTTTCGAATACGTTCGTAGTAACGCGCGCATCTCGAATGAAATCATTCGAAATATTCGATTATAGGTACATGCGTCACCAAGATGCGCGTAATTCATTCGAATGATAAAAACTTTTTGAATACGTTCATAGCGACGCGCACATCTCGAGTGAAACAATTCGCAATATTCGATTATGCTTGCATCTCCCTGATGGGAGTAATTCATTCGAACGATTAAAGCTTCTGGAATACCTTCGTACCGACGCGCGCATGCCGAATGAAATAAATCGTAATATTTAATTGTGCATGCATCTCTCCTTGATGGGAGTGATCCATTCGAACGATAAAAGCTTCTGTAATACGTTCGTAGCGACGCGCGCATTTCGAATAAAATGATTCGAAATATTCGATTATGCATGCATCTCCGAGATGCGGGTAATTAATTTGAATGTTAAAAACTGCTCGTTTTTCTCCGTTTAGTGACGTGCGCATCTCGAATGAAATAATTCGTTATATTCAAATTATTATTCTTAATTTTTGTCTCAAAATAGATCAAAGAATCACCCGCTGAACTTTTTGACATTACTTAGGAAACACACTGTATATTTCGATACATAGTAACAAGGGAGGTGATAGAAGCAGCGTATAATTAACAAGCATTTGAAAACTAGGAAAGGCATTACGCATTTGAATATTCACCAACAAATTATTATGGAACTTTGAGTTTGCATTCACAATTTTGTGATTAGCAGTTTTAAGTTCGTACCTTTTTAGTAGAATGTTAAGAAGGGTCACCAACGCCACTCTATAAAAGTGTAAGCTTACATATCTTTGGCGTAATATCTAATTATTAGCGTTTGCGAACCTACTAACTGATTGGAATGCGATTATCCTTTAAGTGACGTATTATCTTACTTGCTATTCTATGCGGTTTACGAGCGCTGGGTCCTATTGTTGTTATTATACAAGATTGATTTGTCTATGTAAGCAGTTGTTGGAAACAGTAGCGTAGTGAATATAAGTAGCTACATGAGTAGATAATGTGTGTGGCATAGTTAATCATTATATACCTAGTAATCATTCGGGAGGTAGTCAGTTGGCAGAGATGCCATCGAAAATGTTCCTACGTCGAATTGTTATTATTGTGAATGTAACATCAATGCCAAGATGGCATCGATTGACTTTTACGCGGGGGAGTAAACATTACTTATACTCTCTCCTTCAAATGTGGGGTTGAGGGGATGAGGGGATACCTCCCACTCCGCGACTCCTGTAAATAAAGAGTGAATGGCTGGACCTAGTCTAATTGCCTGATTCCCTCTGGAGGATTGGTGCACCAGAAGATACGCATAATTTTAGTAATTTCTCTATGATTACAAATGTCTGCGGCCACAACAGCTAGCCGAGAGATGAGCACTCGTATTCTGTTCGAATCCCAATCCAGGAGTAAGAGGACCCGCGATGAGTACAATCGCTCAATATTTATTGACAGATCGGTAAGTCTGTATTTTATTATTTGTTGCATGTCACCTGCAATTTTTATACGCGCCCCGTAAAATCGACCCAAACTCCTTTTACACCTAGATGAAAACAGTGACAAATCATTATTAGCGTCTTATCGTAGATAAAAAATGATAATAGACACAGACGTAAAATCCTGATTTAAGCCATACAAGACGTTACAAACGTATTTAACGCAAAACACAGTTTTCTAGTTTTTCAAGAGTTTCGTATACTAATCGCCAACTGCTCTGATAAACTCTTATCTATTATCAGAGGAATTTAGTTTGAAGCTAAAGTATGAATAATAGTGTAAACTTTTGCAATTTTATATTTGGCGTTTTTTTTGTACTAGAGAAGACATGACTTACCTAATACGTAATTCCTGTTAATATATCGGAAAATGGATTTTAATTAAATTTATTCTTCTATGAAAAGTGTGAGAAAGTCTACGTTTTTATACAGAATTGAAGCAAACATTTTGTAGTACTCTTTAGCATTTTGGTAATACTTTTCGTGGAATAATGACACAGTGGCAAGTGAAAAATCGTTGGGGTGGACTCAACACCGCTCTGAACTATATTGGCATCCCCTTTGTTGCATTGCAACTAAGTACGTAACCCAATGTTTACCTTCCCATAGCATGAATGTAGAGAAAGTATTGCTACCTTTAAAGAACTCGAATTTCAGATTTCACCGGAAATATTCTTCCTACACAATATCTGATATTTTTAAACAAGAAAATTTAAAGAAACTTTGATACAAATCCAATGTGTTTGCCGAAGATTTTAGCTTGAAAACTAAGATCTTCTTCGAGTGCTATAATATTTTTGTTTTGCCTACACTGCGCGTCTTAGAGTACCATAGACATAGAAGAACTTAACATGGGCCCCTAACCACGGGAAACGTAAATAATTCTAGTCTAGAGAAGATTTATTTAGTAGGCAGATTATTTCGACTGGTTTGCAATTACCTTGCAATAGAGCGGCCGTAAACAATCCAATCTTCCGGTACTGGAAATTGAACTTCAGATCTTCGGCGTCTAACGTGCTGACCTCTAGCTTACGACCGCCTCATAAAAACCCTGGGGATTTTTGAAAATTCCTTTTAGCAGCCCATTTACCATTCATCTAAGTGACTTAATAGTTGGTTAATGGTTCTTAGGCTTTAGACTTTTACTATAGTAACTGTTTTTGGAAATTAATTAATTGTAACAAGGCCGCTCTTTTTAATATATAGAAGTAAAAGGAACATGTTTCTAAAACGGTTATGACAATTTTCTAATGTAATAAAGTTGGACACGACCTCCCAAATGATTTTTTATTTATTAACGCAATTTGGTTTTGAGGTCGTCTAGGAGCGTTTGATTGATAATCTCGAGTTAATGCCTCGTTACTCAGAAACCCTTTACTTTCTGGATTTAAACATTGTGTTAGGAGTATTTAATAGCGCTCAAGCATATGAATTATGGTGTACATAAACATGTTTGAAAATTGGAACACCAAAAATTGGACATATGAAATTTTCAAGAAGATATCATTCGAAAACAACTAAGGATTTTGATAAATTTTGTGACCCAATACAGCATTGGAAGACCTATAGATTAGCTATTGGTAAACCTTGCTTTTATGGTTTGTATGAATTTCCGAAAGTTAATAGTTTAGTGACGTCCAACATGTTTACTTCTGCTGTAAATGCATGGAAGATGGGTATGATTCTAAAGTCAATTTTACGTACATTTAGAATACAACATAAAAAATGGTAGAACTCGTACATCACTTTCGGTTATACGAGTATTGATAACTGTAAGCATATTAATATCCGGCTTTAATTTGCACGCAACATTGCTTATAGACTCTAGTAACTCAAAAATAGAAAAGTAATCGAGTTATTGAAAACAACTTGTATAGCGATAATGATTGAAAGTATAGAAAACTCTGCGCGAAACCTTTCTCTAAGCCGTTTTGGCTTTTAAAAACTTAACCTCGTTTCATCACATTCAATTACAATCAATGAAGTTCAAAGAAGTTGATAATGAATCTTTGTATAACCTGTCGTAGCGGCGCCGTGGTAAGCCAATTAAAATTCTTCTATGGACAAAAACTAGTATTTTTGTTTTGTTTCCTGTATAATGCCGAAAAATTCTATGCCTCAAGATTTTCCTCAACGTT
This sequence comes from Limonius californicus, assembly GCA_014611495.1. Taxonomy (NCBI): domain Eukaryota; kingdom Metazoa; phylum Arthropoda; class Insecta; order Coleoptera; family Elateridae; genus Limonius; species Limonius californicus. The sequence goes on from JABXWE010005461.1 coordinate 40,566, forward strand.
TCGGCCTCGAAACCCAAACTTTCTGACTGAAATATTGTTCACAGGCGAAGCTAATTATTCAAGAGATGTGATTATAAACTTCGTAGACATTGTTAGGTGTGACGGAGCATGGAGAAGTTAACGTATATTCAGTAACAGCTACACCAAGCTACGTCGCCCCGCGTGTGTGGTACTATAAAGAATACTATGCGGTTTATGCACGATCGTGCTTTAACCTATTTCAGTATTACCAGAAGGGAATATTTGAATACATTTATCTTCATCGCTGGATAGGTCGTGTTCGAAAAGCCATGGGAGGACATCGAAGGAACCTAGCAGGGAAAGCATGGCCACCGCAATCATCAGATATGAACCCTTTTTCTCTTGAGAGGCTTGTATACCACGAATGTACAAAACTCCAATTGTTGTGGACGTAATGATTTAGGGAGCAGAATTGTCGATTCTTTTAATTCTATCAGGAATACACTCTGAATTTTCAAATGCGTACGGTTACAATGGCCAGAATAATAACAATAAGCGTACAAGAACAATGTATTTAACGTACATATTGTGTATCGTAGTTTGGATCCCTCCAAACGCAGAAACCGATTCCCCAAAAAATTCCGCCGGAAACTCACGCACCACCCCACAGCCCCCCTTGTCTGTCTATACCCAGACCTCCCCAATGACCTCCGCTACCTCATGGAGAACACCCCCCCTAACAATGCGATGAGGATGATTAATACCCACAGTTACAGGAAATACTACACTATATTTTTTAGGAATTCCAGATACTCAAGAAGCCACAACCACCACCAAAATACTATCCAAGACCACCACCATCCACCTCCAACCCGTAGACAACTGTAGGAAGCAAAACCCTAACTCCAAGACCACAAGCAGAAGACAGTACACACAAGAAGGAATGAAGCCCTGGGCTGAAGAGGACGAAACCCTATAAAGGCCTATCTGTACATATCTTAATTAGGCATAAGAAAAAAAATAACAGGTAATATATTAAGTATCTTGAATATTGCAGTTTGTATTAATTTATCTAACAGTTGATTAATTAATTAATTGGAAATATTCAACACACTGTGGTTCGGAACTAAAGCATTTTGGGTTATTTTTTATTCTTAATTTTTGTCTCAAAATCGATCAAAAAATCACCCGCTGAAGTTTCTGACATTACTTAAGAAACACACTGTATATTTCAAGTGATACATGCACTGGAGGTTATAGAAGCAGCGTATAATTAACAAACATTTGAAAACTAGGTAAGGCATTACGAATTTGAATATTCACCAACAAATTATTATGGAACTTTGAGTTTGCATTCACAATTTTGTGATTAGTAGTTTTAAGTTCGTACCTTCTATGTGGTTTAAACCTAATGAAGGTCTAAACACGGTCTCACTTATTCCTAACCATAATCCCAAGCAAAGATTATAAAAATTACAATCTATGCGTTTGCTTATTTAATTTAAAAAACGTTTTTAAAAGAGTTCGATTCGTTTAGAACATTTTCAACATTTTTTAAGCGATATTTCTGCTGGATAAGGCTGGCTACAGAAGGGCTCTGTTTTTTATTATTATATTTTAGACCATTTATCTTAGAGACGTGATGCGGAAAGGGTTGAATTTAAATGTTGCGTCAGAATTTATCTCAAGCTTTAAAAAATTATATGGGCTCGGTCTGCGTTTTACTTTTCCTGCAAATGCTGTAGCTATTTTATGAAGAAATCGTCTAGACTAGACCTGAAAGTCTAAACGATTTGCCAATATTCTGTCCGAAGGCTGGTAGTGGTGCTTCAAAGATTTACCGATCGTATAAAAGCCACTTTTCCGCGGTATCAGAAGTTCAAATTCCCATTAGCAGTGGACGGTATTGCACCGCTTTGGAGACATTTACTGCGACATTACCTCTCCGATCCGGGGTGCAGTAAGTGGCGTAAGAATCGTGTGCCGCGCGATATCAGACGCTCTGTATTTGGTGATATATGAGGGGATTTGGTAGGGTATTGCAACCACCACCGCTGGCATTTAAGATATATCATCGCACGTAGAACGCAAAATTTGAAAATTTCAGCTCGAGGAACCACGAGCCCAATTAGTATAATGTATAAGAGGCGCAGCGCGTGTTTCGGGTTATTTTTAATTTATCCTCCCTTCGTGGATAAATGCTAAATAGGTATGCAAATAGCCTCGCCGTCGCATAAAGATTATGCCAGCTTTCTTCGAAACGACGTTGCATGCTTTTTATCGAATACTTTGTAACAATTTTTTCTAATTTATGGGGTTTTGGTATGTGAGAAATTAAGTGCCATACACTTTTTATTGCTATTATTTTCTACTTGTGTGATAAACACGTACATTAGGAAAACGAACGCTTATCGCCGCTTATCTTGTTTTAGACTTTGATAAGCCTTGCTTGTAATAATGTTTACTAGAAACGCTCATCCTACAAATAATGCTAGCAGTAAGATAAATTTTATCTCGAATTCCAATTTAGACTAGAAATAAATGGAGGTTTGTAAAGTAGCACGAATTTTAAATCAATAATTTCCAGAACTTCAAAGACTAACTTATTTACGAGGGCATAAAGCTTTTTTCAAGATTTGTTTACACGCTTTTTATTGCTATGATACATACAAAAGCATTGAGGCTTCCTTTGAGATTTCAAAAATAAGGGCCCAAAAACATCGTTTTATGTCTCATATTGAAATACTTTCTGAAATGGTGGAGGAAATTATCGCAGAAATTCGCTTCTTGTGAATAGCTTGTTTATTCACTTTTACACAATCATATGAATTGACACTTTGTAATAGCCATGAAGAAATAATATGAAATTCTAGTGAAAGTCAAAGATAATTTTCAGTGGCGTACATCACGGAAATCTAATTTAGTGTCTTGTCATCTATCAAGCAAAAAAATGAGCACTTATAATATTTATGTACAACATTTCCACAATTACTTTCCAAAACTTTAAAATACAGAGAATATAAAGGCATCTGCATTTAAAAATTTCGTCAATCTTATGATTGGTTGTTGAATAATTGTGAAAATCATGTACACGTACAATATTATGGTTGTTTACTTAACCTTCTGTACATTTATTTGTTTAACAGAGAACTACACTTGCACATATATGACAACTTTCAGAACAGACAATATTATTTTCCATCTGTTCCATTATACAAGGAGCAACTTTTTCTATTGGAAATAAAGCATCACAATAGTGTCTTATCTAGTGTACTTTACAGCGGTCTAGGACATTTGGGCGCGGCCGCTAGGGCGCGGCCGTTAGGGCGCGGCCGTTAGGGCGCGGCCGTTAGGGCGCCGCCGTTAGGGCGCCAGCCACAAGGGCGCGAAGACACTAGGGCGCGGGCCGTTAGGGCGCCGAGACACTAGGGCGCGTGGACATTAGGGCGCGGACCGTTAGGGCGCGGGACACTAAGGCGCGAGACTCGGTGTTATAACTTGTTGCTCATCTGTATTTTAATTTTAAATAATAATAATTTATTTATATTATTTATATATTTAATATTAATTTATAGGCTGTAGAAATTCTAGGAAGAAGGATTAAAGTAGATGAATGTTTGATTATACATATACAGTGTGTCCCAAAAAGTTTTATACAAATGGAGAAAAAGTTTATCTTACATTTCACAAAAAATAATATTCTTGATAAAAAGCTCTGCATGACTAGTAGATCCATAATTAAATACAAAATTTTTAAAACATTGGCTGGAATACAGGGAAAATCAAAATCATGTGATTTGTAGTGAGAGTAAAATACGTTCAAACTGTACTGGAGAGCAAAATGTTCATTGAAATTGTTATTAAGTAGCAAAAAATTATGCACACTTGTAGATTAGTGATTTTCCCAGATAAAAATTACAAGATATTATTAATTAGATTAGATCCCGTGCCACTACGATGTGTGACACGTTAAAAATCACTACTGAGGTTGGAATTACCTCAGAGAGGCAAAATTCTTAGTTAGGGTGTA
>JABXWE010005462.1:0-44930 GCA_014611495.1 Limonius californicus
TTTCTATGTATCTTTTGGAATATTTTTGTGTTGCACTATTATATTAAAAAGTAATAACGACGAACCTACAAATAGTCTTTTTTTAATTCTTCATAGATTGTACGATAGGTTTCTAGAATAAGTTGCCCCAGCAGCTGTGGCGAAATGATAGTCCTAAATTTAAGATCTTCGCATTTCCTTCCCGTAGCTAAAAACCTTAATGTTGCTACTAATGGTTCTTCTGCGCTGGCTGATTCCCTCATTATGGTATCCTGCTTCTCGATCTTGGGTCCCACAAGATTTAAGAGCGTGGCAAACGCAGTATCATCCGTTCTTAAATATGTAGTTCTGGAAGTCTTTTGGTTCCGTTGATTTCAGTCCTCGCAACAGATTCATATGGGCGTATTTTCTGCGATTTAAAAGTCATTGCTTTGTCCATATTCTTCTTTTATATCTACTCTTTTCCACCACCATTTTCAAGCCTACTGCGAATGCTAGTTTTTGTTGCTTTGATAACACTACCATAATAGTTAATAACAAGTTCCTACTTCACAGCTCGCTTGTTTAATACCAAATGCAGTTCGTTTAAATTTGTTTGTTTGTTTGTTTGTTTTATTTAACGTCGGCGTCGGCCTATTTCTGCTACTATGGCTAACCACCGACGCCAGGGAGCGATCCTACCACACCTGGAAATTTAGCCTGTTTGAGAGTTCTTTTGACGTGCCCAACAACACTTGGACACGGGGCCTACGATTTTAAATAAAAATTTAGAAAAAATCAATACGTCCCATTTAAATGAAGAAGAACGAAGCGCGATTAGTAACATATGTTTCCAATATAAGGATGTATTTCATCACCCTAAAATTCCCCTAACAGTTACAAAGTTTTCAAAGCATCACATTCGCACAAAAACGAATTACCGATATGTACTAAAGGTTATAGATACTCCTATGTCCATAGAGATGAGGCCAAAAAACAAATTTCAAAAATGTTAGCTGAGAATATAACAGAAAATTCAGAAAGTCCATATAACGCACCAATTTGGATAGTACCTAAAAAACAAGGCCAATCCGGAAAGACAAAATGGCGAGTAGTTATTGACTACCGCAAGCTAAACGAAAACACAATAGAAGGTAAATACCCCCTTCCGAATATTGAAACAGTTTTAGGTAATTTAGGAAAATCAAATTATTTTACCACATTAGATTTAGCTTCTGGTTTCCACCAGATAGAATTAGAAGACAAAGACAGAGAAAAACAGCATTTAGTACTGTAGAAGTACACTTCCATTTCAAAAGAATGCCTTTTGGGCTCAAAAATGTCCCCTCATCTTTTCAGTGAATTATGAATCAAGCCCTAGCTGACCTCACACCAACCCAACGCATGGTATACTTGGACGATGTAATTATTTACTCTAGTACCTTAAAGAAACATATCACGAAATTAAAAAACATATTCGAACGATGTCGTAAATCCAATTTAAAAATACAACTTGATAAATCTGAATTTTTGAAAAAACTATCAATTATTTAGGACACATAATTACCAAAGATGGAATAAAACCTAACCCCGATAAAATAGCAGCGATCACTAAATTTCCCCTTCCAAAAACAAAAACAGAAATAAAATTATTCCTAGGACTACTAGGCTATTATAGGGAATTTATTAAAAATTTCGCCAAGATCACAAAATTCCTTACCCAATGTTTAAAAAAGGATTCCATGATACAACACGACCAAAATTTAAATTTAAAATCGGTGTGTGGCCAATAGAAAATATGTTGACGAACACGTTGCCCAGCACGTTGACGAGCATGTTTGCTAGTGAGTGGCCTGCTTAATTGGACTTTATAAGTATGCCATTTATGTTTTCATAAAACTTTTAAAACTGGCCATTGAGAAATGTCATTATTTGGGGCTAGTTCACTTGTACTTCTATGGGTATTTTCTTGTAGAGACAATAAAATATCTAGCTCAGTACCTTCATCGGTTTTTGAACGACCACCCCCTACGGCGATCCTTCACATATCCGAGTTCAGAAAACTTTCTCTCTATTTTGGAAACTGTCGCTCTTGTGATAGGTTCTTTATCAGGATACTTGTTATTGAATAGGTCACAAACCGCTTGTTGTGTTCTAGGACGGTCGTCACTTCCCCTCAATATTAAAACTTCAATTCGCTCTTTTTCTGTCAAATATCGCACCATTATTTACTGAATTACGTACAAAACCACACAATAAAAACAGATAAACAAACTGCGGGGAACTCAATTGTCAGGTGAAGAAGTTTAAAAGGAATTATCTCGAAAACTTCTGAATGCAGTATCATACTTTTATTAGCATATTTGGTTTTAGAATTTCACGCTCTTTCCAAATCCGCCATAAAAAACTAGGGTATCGTCATAACTCAGAAATAAAAGACAATCTACAAATAACAATTACACTAAAATATGTCTAATTTAAGATAAAACTTGACGTCTTCGAGGATTTCTTTCGAAAACATTTAATAAAAGATTTATTTCGATAGTTCCAGACTTTATACTCGCAATGTGTGTATATATATATATATATATATATAATTTTATTTCTATAATAAGAGAAAATCTAATCAGCTATTCATTACGGCAGCAGTTTTAAATGAAAGAGTAGGCTTTGGAGATTTTGTTCTATATTTTGACAGTTTGTAAAATGGAGCGTTGCTCAACAGAACACCGCATCTTTTGTGTTGAGAAATTTATCGAATTTAATTCAGTCGTTGCTGTTCGAATGTGTTTTAGGCGCTACTTTACAGTTCGTCAATTTCCTCAGCGTAAGACTATTTTGTCTTGGATTTGTAAATGGAGAGAACTAGGGTTAGTTCCGGTTAAAAGTCAAGTGGAAGACCATGGTCTGCTTGCAACGAAAGGGTAAGAAATGCAATCATTCCTAGCCCAAACAGGTCGATTGTTCAACATAGTGCTGCCCTTAATTTGTCAGACCGGAGAATATTAAAAATAATCAATTTTCACCCGTACAAAATCGCAGTAGTTCAGGAATTAAGTGATCAAGATAAAATTAACAGACCTGAATTTTGTCCCAATTTTATGAATCTTGAAGATATTGAAAATTATCTCTTCATGGGTGACGTAGGACACTTTTATCTTAACGGTGGTGTAAACGAGCAAAACTGCCGTTGTTGGGTCGAAAATAATCCCCGTGAAATTTACCAGCGACTTTTACACAGTCCAAAAGTAACCGTGTGATTTGCTGTTTCGGCATTTAGGATCATTGGACCTTATTTTTCTGAAGAAAAAGGCCGGACGGTAACGATTACTTCCGTGAGCTACGTTGAAATGTTGCAAACATTCTTTTTACGACAAATCTAAAACGAGAATATTGGTTCCAGCAAGTCATACTGCAAGAATTGTATGGATACTTTGCGTGAGTTTTTTCGAAATAGGATGATTTCAAAAAACGGTACCATTTCTTGGCGAGCAAGATCTCCGGAACTTTCTGCTCTAGATTATTTTATTTGGGGCTATTTAAAAGGTAGAGTGTATGTGAATAAGCCCAGAAATTTGGAAGAGCTAAAAAGCAACATAACAAACGAAATAAATGCTATTCAACGGAACGTCCTGCAAGAAGTTATGCAAAATTTTGTTAGCCGTTTAGAAGAATGTATTGCCGAGAATGGCGGTCATTTACGAAGCACAATATTTAGGCGATAAAAACTCCCATTCTTCTAGTTTGAAAATATATATTCATTTGTTTTGCTGTTTAAGTTAGTAAAGCACCTCCTCTGGGAGTAATAACTGCTCTGCACCTTGCTGATATACTCTCAATGCAATTATTAATATGTGCTTGTGGAATTTGAGGCCACAGTACCGGCAATACATGCCTCAGCACAGTAGTAGGCCTTGGATTGTGATGATCTAGTAGTCTCTGCAAAAGGTCCCATGCATGCTCGATGGGGTTGAGGTCTGGAGATAGCGGAAGAAGAGCAAGATAGTTTATTTCTTCATCTCGAAGCATCTCTAAAACAACCCGAGCACGATACGGCTTTGCGTTGTCGTCAAGAAAAACAATATATTCCCGTTCAACAGCGTTGCGACGGTTCAGAACATGGTCCATTATGATCTCTTGGGCGTAACGTTGACCCGTTAGTGTATCATTAAAGATATGGAGGTCAGTACACCATCCCAAAGAAATTCCAGCCCTATAACATGAGACCACCACCACCAAAGGTAACGACTGGTTGGGTAGGTATACTGAGGTAAGGTACGATGTTTGGAACTACGATATACTCTTTAACGCCGGCTCTCATTGCTGAGACAATATCTGGACTCGTTCAAAAACAGTATATCATCCCACGGTTTCGCTTCTTGAAGCCTATGTCTTGACAATTCCACCCGGTGTCTTCGTTGAGCGGTAGTTCTTGCAGGACATCTCGGGAGGCGGTATGAAGTAATCCTACCTCAAACAATCAATTTCTCACAGTTTGGTCGGAGACTCGATTTCCTGTGGCATTCTGGAGCACTTCCTGTAGATCTCGAGCAGTTGAAAAGGGGTGCATTCTTGCATTAATTACCAGAAGTCGAGGTGTTGTGATGCGGAAAGATCCACTTCCAGGCCTTCTTGCAGTCGTACCTGTTTTTCTAAGGCACTAAAGGGCATGTGAAATTACGCTCTGTGTGTTTCCTAACATATCAGCAATGTCGACCTAGCGATCTCCTCTGTGGTGCACAGCAACGGCTAAATTTCGCTGTTCTATTGTTAAATGGTTTCTCTGCATTATTGTTTATTATTAGGAACACAAATATAACATCCGCATAAAAAACAATAAACAAGAAAGATTTTAAGAGGACAGGAAAGATTATTAAATCAAACACACAAACTTGACTTGACACTAATGCGGTTAAACGATGTAACTGGATTCGATTGTTTTTTTTTAACATCAAACATTGCCTCTTCCTCTAATTATCAATAATAGACGATCATTAGCTGCCACATACAAACATATATGCTTTATATTACAACATCCCTATTCATTTTTGAGTAGTTTAGATCGCATGCATTCAAGCTTGTTGGCGCTCACTAGTAATTAAGCAATTAAGATTATTAATAAAAAAAAAACGAGGCATTCTGCCTAGTAAACCTTCTCTGGTTAGAAGTGTTTACACTTCCCGTAGTTTGGAGCCCACGTTAAGCTGCAGGTCCTTTGTGTGTGTGGAACGTTAAAACGCGCAACACAGGCTTAGGAGAGAAGATCGCTATGCCTCATAAAAGACATAGCACTCAAAGAAGAAGGCGAAAAATAAAAGTAAATCATTTAATTTTTATTGGATCAAAACTTTTACAATTTATTATCAGGCTTTGTAGTGTACCAGTCAAAAAATATGGAGCTGGATATTGAATTGCCCAATTGGATGGACCAAAACAATTGTTTTCTTTGCTTATCGTCTTTGCTTTCTTAGAATGAGAGCACAAACACACACAACGTCTATAAAATCCAATTCGTGGTAGAGCTGTATAGCAACTATATATCTAGTCGCCCAGTGCTCTGGTATGGGAAGAGATGAACAACTTTTTTGAGTGATCAAAAGGTGGCTGGCACCTAATAAAAAAAACGAAAAACCACAAAATCTTGCTAAAAACACTTTCAAACGCGAGATTAGAGCTTTAAGTAGATTGTCGATAATAATTCGTGCTTGAGTGGACATTTAAATTTACCGTTGGTGGAGCATCAACGTCCAATCGGATGTCGACTTTTATAAAAAATTTAAGCAACGGTTTTATTTTATAAAACTGTTTTACGCGATGTCATCAAAATACAGGCACTATGAAAATATTTTTACTATACTTTATTTTTATGAAACTGCATGCAGTCACACTATAAAAAGCGTTTTTATAAAACTTTTCTAAAAAACTTTAATAACACCTACAGTCCTTAGAATTGATATAATGTGTATGAGGTTGAAAAAAACAGGAAAGATCCTGTTGACATAGTCCGATTCTGAATAGGGGATAAAGCGTGTTAATAGCAAACAGCTGCAAGGGCGCTGGTAAATAAGGGACAGGGTGGGCCCTAGCTCCCCAAGGAAAAAGTTGCTGATACTCCCTTTATAATGTATATTATTTAAAATGAGCGAAACTGTTCGCGTGCACTTTTACTGCATCTTTATAAAAAATATTCAGTGTATCCCAAATTGAAGCTTACCATTGGAATTTTGGGAATACTAGATATACAGCTTTGGTTAAATACAAAAAATATACATATTTAAAGGGCCGTATTTAATGTGGCTTTTGTTTCCGCGAAACAACGCGGAATCTAATTTATTGTATTTATTGTGTTCCCAATGGCAAATACTCTCAACATTTCTGATAAACTGACGTTTTAAATTCTATATAAATGTGGTACGAGGAACATTCACTAAATTTACAAGTACCTATTCTATTCACAGCCTTCTAGATTATCGGTGTTACTAATAAACAGTGCAAAATTATAATAAAATCAACCTAGCAGATCCCTTAACCATATGTCGAAGCGGGCTTTTCTTGTAAATTAATACGAATGAAGACTTCAAATTGCTATGAGAATGAGAGCCTACGTCAGACCGTAATAGTGAACACAGGGATTCGGAGTTGTACAGGAAGCATCGAAAGTTGCAATTATTATAAGTTACACTTAGTATAAAACAGGGATCTCCAAACTTTTTAGCCTAAGGGCCACACTGACTCCTCCACTAAGTCCCAAGGGCCAAGACCTAGCTAGCTCATCATACCAACATACTGTAATTTTTAATTTCGCGCAAATTTTCGCACTGGGACTAGCCGGCGAGTGAGATATCTATAGCGCAGGGCACGGGGGTGGACTCCGCTCCATTCGCAGTTTCGGTCGGTACTTACGGGCAAGTGTAAAGGACATTTCATTGCGGCGGAGATAGCCGATGCGCGTGCTCTGCCTTACGTATTGTTACGACTACTTACGATCATGCTAAATGTATATTAGTGACATCTTACGGAGAGTAGAGAAGTTAAGTGCAGGACGTGGCAAAGCTACAGTAGTACAGCGCCATCTTATGGGGAGCGGCGGAATTACGCAAAAACGTCTATCATGCTTGGTTAGTCGCAGTATACAACACCATCTTGTAGCGAGTAGCAGAGCTAGAGCATGTTCTGGAAAAGTTCTGCTGCGTGATCGCTTGACTGGAAGATTCGAGTACTTTCGAGAGTTTTCGAATATGTTCTACGCACCGAGGACGCCTGGTACAAATACGGGAGACATTCGAGAGTTGGACAGTTCCAAAGTTTTAATTCGGAGCGACAAGTGCTATCTGAAATGCGAAATATAGTGCGACTAGTATGTTTTGTGACTATAGTTTCTTAGTGAAAATATAGTGTGTTTAATTGTGAGTGTTTAATTTAATTAAAACTGTCTTAAAGATAAATCATTTTGTTGACATCAGAACAACTGCTCTTAATAGTATTAATTGGCATTATTTTGATTTGAAGTTACGTCCCTTTTGTGTGGATTTGTATAAATATGGAAAAAAACGAAAGATAGATAGTGAGTGCAGAACAATTAAAGAGCAATGGGGACAGCAATATTTCGTGATCGAGCCAAGTAATAAGGCAATGTGTATAATTTGCAATGAAACAATATCAGTTCTCAAAGAATACAATATAATAAGTCATTATGAGACTAAACATTCTCAGAATTACTCCAAATTTACAGGAAGCCTACGGTTAGAACAATATAAATCTTTGAAACGCGGGTTGAAATATCAACAATTGTTGTTTAAGAAAGTAAATGCTGAACAAGAAGCAGCAACTCGTGCTAATTTCTGCGTGGAAACCATTTACTGACGGCGAATTAATTAAGGATTGCATGATTGCAGCAGCAGAAGAAATGTGCCCAGAAAAAGCTAATTTATTTAAAAACATCGGTTTGTCAGTAAACACTGTGGCTCGAAGAGTAAATGATATTGCAGAAAATGTATTAACCCAATTGTCCGGCAAAAATCAACTCTTAAAGTGGTTCTCTTTGGCCCTGGATGAGTCTACAGATGTTTCCGATACTGCTCAGGTGATACTTTTTATTTGAGGGATAGATAAAAATATGAAGTGTATGAAGAGTTTCTTGACGTTCGTAGCATTCAAGGCACGACCACTGGAGACGATATTTTTAAAGAAGTAGAAAATGCTGTTCAGAAAGACAATCTTCAATGGAAAAATTTTAAGTGTATCACTACTGATCGTGGCAAAAACATGTGTGGAAAAAATAACGGTGTCGTTGCTCTCGTATCAAAGGCCGTAGAAAATGACGGTGGTTCAAAACCATTAATCGTACATTTCTTCATTCATTAACAACCTTTGTGCGGAAAATGCTTGGATATGTCAGAAGTTTTAAAGCCAGTCATGTCAGTTGTCAATTATATCTGATCACATGCGCTCAATCATCGTCAATTCCGCGAGTTTATTGAAGAGATAGGAGAAAATGACTTATCATTTTATAGTGCAGTACGCTGGCTTAGCTGCGGAAAAGTTCTAACGCGATTTTTTGAGCTCCGAGCAATAATTGAAATTTTCTTGAAGGAAAGAAATCGTCCTCTGACTGAGTTACAAAACAATGAATGTTTATGGAAGTTATCATTTTATACAGATTTAACTAAACATTTGACCTTAATCTAAAATTACAAGGAGAAAACCAGGTTCCGTCTTTATATTTATATACTTATATTGAGTCCTTTCGACAAAAAATTGTTTTGTTTCTCAATTGAACAAAAAATGTTTCACGCATTTTAATACATGCCAAACATTCAGTCAGCAAACCGAGACTCTATTTCCGGTAGATTTCGCAGTTGAAGCTTTGGGCGCTTTAAAAATAAATTTTGAGTCTCGTTTTTCAGATTTTGATGCAATTACGAACGATATCAAGATTTTTCAAAATCCTTTTAACGCCGATATAGAAACCTTTGCCCCAGAACTTCAAATGGAAAGGGTTGGTTTGCAGTGTAGCGATATTTTTAAAGACAAATATTTAAAGTCATCATTGCTGGAATTTTATAAGAGTCTTCCACTCACACAGTTTGATCAGTTGCATAAATTTGCTCGTGGCTTTTTTCCACTTTCTTATCTGTTTGAAAAAACATTCTCCAAAATTAAATATACAAAAAATATTTAAAGACCCAAATTAACTGATGAGCATTTGAACTCGTTGCTGATAATTTCCACTAGTAAACTTGATCCACAATTGCAAACAATTGCCAGTGGAAAGTTACAGCTACATAAATCTCATTAATCATAATTGTAATGTTTAATATCATTATGTGAATTACCTATGTATGTCACTTATTGTAAGTTTTTAGGATAAATCTCATACCATTAATTACAGTTAAAATGTTCCATTTCATAATGTATGTCAGTTATTGTGTTTCTTAATTGGTCGTTAAATATAAACATCTGATTATTATTTTGTATGATTTACTTTGTAAATTTTACAATGTAATCAAAATAAACTATGGCGGGCCGGATATGGGCATGTCCAGCCCGCTTCCGCGGGATTACCGGATTGGTGGTGCTTGCGGACGGGTGTTTGCCCGCGGGCCGTAGTTAGGTGACCCCTGGTATAAGACAATTTTATTACAACTCTTATACCTTACCCGTCATCATGGATTACTTAAAGTGGATTTTTCTGATTTCTGAATATAAAAAACTAAATTTTAGGCTATTTTTCATAAATACAAAGGTTTACTATTCAACATCGTACATATTTTTTTTCTAATTATAAAAATAAATTTGCTAACATCTGCATATTATAACGGATAAGCAGGGTGTTCCTATATACGATTATGTACTACTATTCTTCTTCTTCTTCTTCTTCTTAGCCACTTTCGGTCCATAATTGAACGTAGGCCTCCTTTAAGGATTTCCATTTGGATCTATTCTGAGCTTCCTTTATCCACATTAAACCAGCTGTCATTTTGATGTCATTTGTCCATCTGTTCGGGGGTCTTCCTCTGCCTCTCTTGTTTGACCATGGTCGCCATTGCAGCATGTTTATTGTCCATCTGGATTTGTTCGTCCGTGCCACGTGCCCGGCCCAACTCCATTTAAGGGCTGCGATCCTTTCCATTACATCTGTAACTTTAGTTTTCTGGCGGATCCAGATGTTCCTCTTCTTATCTGATAGAGATATTCCGAGCATTGCTCTTTCCATCGCCCGTTGTGTCACCACCAGTTTTTGTAGATGTGATTTTGTGAATGACCAGTTCTCTGTGCCATAGGTCATTATCGGCAGGATGCACTGATTGAACACTTTTGTTTTCAGATGTTGTCGTATCTTGTTAGATCTTAGAATAAAACTGAGTTTACCGAAAGCTGCCCATGCTAACTTGGATCTTCGTTTGGATTCTTTCGCTTGGCTTTCTCGGTCAAGGCGGACTATCTGTCCCAGATATATATATTCTTCGACGTTTTCGATAGTTATGTCATCTACGTTTACTGTTTCTTGTTGTTCTGTTGGCATCATCGTTTTTGTTTTGGCAAGATTCATCTTTAACCCAACACTTGCTGCTTGTCTATTCAAATTATTTACCATATAATTCAAGTCATCGTAGTTTTCAGCTATAAGTACGATATCATCCGCATATCTCAGATGATTGAGTCTTTTTCCGTTCACATTTATTCCTATATTTTGCCATTCAAGTTTTTTGAAGATGTCTTCCAGGGCTAGCGTGAACAGCTTGGGTGATAGACAGTCTCCTTGTCGTACTCCTCTTTTCAATGGAACTGGATCTGTGGGTTGATGCATTTTATAGGTAGCTGTGGCCTTTTTGCTAATATTTTCTAAAAGATCAATATATCGTTGGTCTATTCTGCAGTTTATAATATAATATAATAAATATAATATAAATATAATAAGTCCCCAGGCAAAGATGGAATTATAATGGAATTCATAAAAGAAGGTGGCCAAAAACTGAAAAAACGAATAACTTGTCTACTAAACAAATGCCTATTCGAGGGTGTAACACCAGAAGACTGGAACGATTCAACAGTCATACTACTACATAAAAAAGGCGACCATCACAAATTGGAAAATTACCGTCCAATAAGCCTGCTACCAGTACTGTATAAACTGCTCATGAAAGTAATCACAAATCGACTCTCTGACAAACTTGACAAATACCAATCTGAGACACAAGCAGGATTCAGACACGGATATGGTACAAGAGATCACCTGCTTACAATGAAATTATTAATAGAAAAAGCAAATGAATACAACATCACCCTATATTTGGCTTTCGTAGACTTTGAGAAGGCCTTCGACACCGTAGAGACGTGGGCAATATTACGGGCATTAAGAAACTGCAGAATAGTACTACTATTAGCATCGTTATATATTTATATACAAGGCTTATTCGGAAATTAAGGGCCTACCGGCTGTAAAACAATGTTGTAAGGTTGAAAGAAAAATGTGTTATGCTACACCTTTGATGCACTTTTCAACTATTTTTCTACATAATCACCATTCACATGTAAACACTTATTATACGGTGGTACTTGTTTTTGTATACCATCTTAATCGAAGTTTGCCGCCTCTGACGAAAACCAATATTGTACCATAGTTCTGAGATTATCACGCCAGAGAAAATGGTCGCGAGTTCTTGAGATAAAGGAAGAGATGATAGTCACCCAGCGCTAAGTAGGGATTGTATGGGTGATGGTTAAAAATATACCAATTGAATAGCTCAATGAGTTGTACAGTGCAAGCCGCCGCCCTTCCCAACTTTCTTAAAGTATCGCCATATACGTCTGCATTCCAGCAAATCTTTCAGTTTTCGAATGTTTGCTTGAATTTGTTGGTTTTGGGAGAACTCGCATTAATTGTTGCTTAATTTAGGTGTATGAGATCTAAGTATTGTGACCAGTCACAATGTGATGCAGGTACTTATCGCCATCCGTTTTGTAGCGATGCAAGAAGGTCAGTACAGAGACCAAGCGCTGGTTTCTGTGAACATCAAAATCTTTGGCGCCCATCGTGCATAAAGTTTTTGGTACTGCATACTCTTCGTGGCATTTTCTCACAGTACTGTACGTGAAATTCGAGGAAAATTCGCTGCCATTTTCTCGAATACTTGTTTACTTTTTCCACAAGATCGTTGTTGACAACAGTAAGTCTTCCACTTCTTTCCTCACCGTGCAGGTGTATGTTTGTTCATCTCGAAAATGCCTACAACAGTGCTCGACCTTGGCTTCACTCATGATGCCTGTACAGGTTGTACAGGTTTGACAACCTGTAACTCATAACCCCATAAACCTCGCATATTTGACGGTAAATATCGGTAGCGTTTTGGGTTTCTTTGCATGAAGAAAACGAATCACAGCGCGCAGTTCATATTTGGCGGGATTTTCAGTAGTAGTGTTCATTTTAGGGCTTTATTATAACATACGTTTTTTTAAATTTTACGCGAAAATCGGCGCTGAAAAGTTCTTTGCGAATGTACCACGTTTGAAAAATCAGTCTTTTTCAAGACTAACTTTTGTATTCCGTTAGTGAAATACGTAAGTGCAGTACAGTTTATGTTTTAATAATTTTAACTAAAACAAAATATTTCTTTGCTGAACATCTATTTTACTGGCTGTAATCTCTACCCGTCGGTTGTTTGTGCATGGTAACGTAACCTCTACAGGAACATACAATTTTTATAATTGAATCCTATTTTCCTAACGACCGTCGAGTTGATGGAGTATGGCAGTACTCTCTTCATAATTGTTTTGAAGAGTTTCGCATGGAATGTTCAAACCTTGTGTTGCCTTATAACATTTTTCGTTGTTCTTTGCATCATTGCTTTGAAGTTTTTCGCGAAATTGGATCTATTTCACGCAAAGAAGTCAGCGGTCATCCCCTCATAAGAACGGTGGAAGTAATTGAAAATATAAGACAGATTAATGCAGATGCCCCTCGAACCTCTGTACGCCATTTGTCTCAACAAGTTTAGTTGTCAGTAAACACCTGCCACAAAAATATTAAAGAAAGACATCTATTGCCGTTTGCAATCTGTACAAAAATTACACGAAGCTGATTATCCTCAGCGTATCGCATATTTTCAGGGGTTCCTAAATATCCTTAATGACGACTTATTGAAAAAAAAACTTTTCCACGGACGAGGTCTAGTTTTATTTAGATAGATACATTAATTCGCAAAACATGCGTTTGTGAAATACGGAGAAGCCTAATTTTATGGTAGAGACACCTGTTCATCCTCAAAAAATAGGATTGTAGATGGCCATTTCAAGGCGTAAGATAGTTGGACCATCATTTTTTTAAGGTAAAAGACAAAAGTGTTTATTTGTTGAAAAATCAACGGCGTGTTTCAGGCACTTGACTGCGGAAAAATATCGAGAAGAGATTTTACAGGCCTTTTCCGAAGAGCTTCATCACGATGAACTCAGTTGAAATACACCAATACCTTATCCTGCCAGATCCTGCAACCTCAGGCCATGAGATTTCTTTCTGTGGCCGTATTCAAGAACGCAATTTTCCAACAGCCAATACATGACCTGAATGAATTGCACACAGATAATTGGAAAATATTAATGAAAGTAATAAACCATCCGTAGATGTTACTAAATGTCAGCAATGGGAATGTGCGAAGAGTTCGAGCTTGCCTGGCTGAAGGCGGTGAACATTTCGATCATTTGTTATACATACTTTGTTTATTGCAATTAATTACAATTAAGGTATGTCATTTGGTAGAAATTTATTGTTTATTAAAGTTATTTTTAAATGTTTGGATTTGAAAATTAACATCAACAAATGTAAATGTATGAAGATAGACAAACAGGAGGAAAAATAAGAAATAGAGACTCGATTAAATGTAAAAAAGAACAAATAAAGATGGTGTCAACTTGCGTGTATCTAGGAGTGATGTTCACAAACGATGGGAAAATAGACCTAGAAATAGCGAACAGGGCAAGGAAGGCGACAAAAATATACTACAGCCTAAACAAGACAATATTCGGTAAGGGAGAAATAGGCCAAAAGACTAAGCTTCAAGTTTACAACTCAATCACCATACCAACGATACTATACGGCAGCGAAGCATGGCTAACAAACAAAAAGCATGAGAGCACAATTAATGCAGCAGAAATGAAACAACTAAGAAGAATTGCGGGAAAGACAAAAATGGACCGCCTAAGAAGTGACTACATTAGAGGAGAACTAAAGCAGGAATCGATAGAGGTAAAAATCAAAAAGAGGAAACTAAACTGCTACGGGCACATAATCAGAATGAAGCAGACCAGGCTGGTAAAACGTGTTATGGAGGCGAAAAAAGAAGGGAAAAGAAGAAAGGGAAGGCCGAGGAAAACGTGGTTGGGACAGATAGAGGAGATAGGGAGAGAGAGATGTAACACGCTACAGCAAATGAAGAAGATGGCCGCAGACCGGAAGAACTGGAAGAAATGGATAAATGAAGATTAAGAAGTAACACCTCCGACGCTCCGAAGAGGCATAAGGAGGAAATGAGAAGAAGAAGAAGAAAAAGAAGAAGAAGAAGGATTTGAATGCTTTCTTGTCAAATCTGTTTATAAAAGTAGGGTTAGGTACGTTTTGTGATACGTTCACAATGAACTTTTCAGCGCCGACTTTGACGTCAAATTAAAAAACCACTCATGATACAGCTGAATATAATGACAGAACCTCAGTAAAGTAGCGTGTGGCTAGCTTATCAACCACTAAAACACCCCTACAATGTACCAAATTAACTACGCCCCTCATACGGCGGGAGTATTTAAACGGTTCTTAGTTTTCAAATAAGCCTTATATATACAAACTCCGCCTGTGGAAACTGATGGGTGGATTGAGTAGCCTAATAAGTACCACTGACGGTCCCAAGCCCGGATAAAGGAGGAGGGTTGAGCAACGGGCCAGTACTCCATTCCCGTAAAACCAAATAAATGTTAAAAATTCAAATTCCAAGTAAACAGAACGAACCAGGAACAAAAAGCTATACAGCAATTAAAGGTTTATAGCGGAGCAAGAAAATTAGACATAGCACAAAACGGAGAATATACCAGACTATTGTAGAAGAAATTGTACTGTATAACTCAGAAGTCTGCGAAGTAAACAAAAAACAAAATCTAAGACTGCAACCACTCGAGATGGATGCCCTGAGAAGAAGCTGCAGAGTATCAAGCTTGAACATATTCCCAACAGAATTATCAAGGAAAGAATGGAAGTGGAAGAGGATATAATAGATAGAATAGAGAGGGAACGACTAGTGTGGTATGGACATCTAAACCGCATGGAAGAAATTATATGGCCACAGAAAATTTGAAAATGGTTCCCTGCCGCAAGAAGAAAGAGAGGTCGACCCCGAAGAACCTGGGGGCAAGCAGTGCAAGAGGCAATGTCAAGTAGGCTGTTAGCCCAGGAAGACATTCAAGACAGAAAACTTTGGCGTATTGGATGCGGGAAACTATATATTTTAATAATAAGCTTCATTCTACAGCCTACACGATGCAATGTAAAAAGGTTAATATATTTTTAAATGACACACATTGTATATTTTTCACTAGATCTGCATATAATAAGAAAAAGGCAGAAGAAAAAAATAGCTGAATTAGTTACTATTTTACCATATGCAAAAGTAACGGAGTAGTCACCAAAGTTGCCACATAATAACTCACTACTTCTCCAGCCAGTTTTTTTCTGTTTGAAACGCCATTAGATTAATTTATGGCTAATTATATAAACACATTACCACACGTCTTTAATCTAATCTTTTATCCATAAACTACGTCACTAGTATTATTTATGATGAAAATTAGTGAGTATGAAAATCAAAATGTTTGTTAGTTCTTTTATACTGAAACTAAAAAATCTTTATTGCAATTGTTAATATTTTCTATTGTAGTACTACGAGTAGAAGAAAGTGCAGTGCTATATTCCACAATACTTCTTTAATTATAGGAAAGTCAGAAAATGTAGATGCAAAATGAAGTCAGAAAGTCCTAAAATTCCGAAAACGGTCTTAAACTAATTAATCTGTTATCACAAATTTCACAGAGATTATTTATGATTTGTTGAGACGTGTCAGTTGTGGACTCCATACTGCTGAAATAATCCTTGATGCATTTCGTTTTCATTTACGTCGTTTAAAATATTTCGGTATCTCCATAGCAATCCATACATCATCGTACCATGGTTGCAGGGGAATTTAACGAAAAGTATGAGGATTCCATAATCTCATGGTTTGTGAATTAACATATCCTGAAAGAGTGAACTAAGCCTCATCAGAAAAGAAAGTAGGAATTAGTCACCGTTCATGAATTTTCTTGAAACTACTGCCAATATAAAATATGTCTGTTATTGTCGCTTGATAGCAATTCACGTAACGCTAAAATTTTGTATGGGAAATGGTGTGGCACGTACCCAACATTTTGAGACAGTTTTCTTAAAGATTTAGCAGGTTGGTCATCCATACATTGGCGAACATCATAAATTACATATTTAGTACGAGCTCATGGTCCATCACTACCCTCCTTTCGAGCAATGCTACCAGTATCATGAAATAAATTAACACACTTTCGAACTGGGGTATTAAAATCTCCTTCCTCAAAAAATGGGAATTAGGTATGGAAACTAATTTCGAAATTCATGCATGCCCAGCTGCGAATTGGGCATCCATTCCCAATTTTCTGGAATACCACTCCAAAAATACAATGCATCCATCAATTTTTTATGATCCACGGTGAAAACCATTGTATTTGCAATGTAAAACAATTTGTACTGACATTTACAGAGTGATGACATTCTAAAGAATGTGAATTATGGTAATATTATTTTCCATGGGCAACCCTTATGTATTTTTTATTTCTATGGTACATTTTCCCATTGTGTGTGAAAAGTGGAAGACGACCGTCTCGAGCAGATGGCTTTCATTAAATTTCTGACGCTGGAAAGGTTTGCTCTAAAAGAATCGATGAACTACTTCAAGATATTCATAGTACACACGTAATCTCCTACGCGTAGGTCAAATAGCTCAGCACAGGAACACAAAAAAGATCACAGATGATGGTTCTTGCTAAGCGCCAAGTTAAACCGGTACAAATTGCTGTTTCTCTTAGTGCAGTAGCGAATTCTGCATGACTATGTTCATTTGTCAGAAGCGTCTGCAAGGTGGGTGGCGAGAATCTTTTCTGTTTTCTGTAAGCAAAACGAGTGAAATGTTCGATGGAAAATATTGCCTTACAAAATAGCAATAAGGACGATTTTTTTACCGCTGATAAAATGTGGGTTAGTTCTCGAAAACTAGCAAATTACCATGTAATGAAAACATAAATGTGTTCCCGACCATCTGATTGTAAAATAATGTTAACTGGGCGTTGAACGAATTATTTTCATCTACTATTTATAGCCAAAAACCACGATCACTGGTGAATATTACGCCAATTAAATAGGAAAACCGGGTGAAAACATTTTTAATCAACATCGCAGTAAGTTAAGTGTCAAAGCTTACAACTTCATGACAACGTCTGCGGTTACAACTGTCGCCATTCCGAAGTGTAGCTTTTCCAAGATCAACCACCGATCCTAAACGCCTGACCTAGCCCGTAGAAAATTTGTACTTATTTAAAAGTCTAAAGATATAATCAAGTGGTGGACAAGTTCAATTTATTCTCAAGTAGAAATAATTTTTTAACGTCAAATTTTGAAATACGCTACGAAAAGTAATAACCATTATCTAGTATTGTTTTTCTAACCTATTTAACCCAGTTAGGTGGGAAACATTTGTAACTCTTTTCATAGATTCTAGTTTTATAGCAGCAAGCAAGGGGTTATATAGCAAACTTCAATTTTTTGCAAATTCAGAAGCACTTGGTCAAACTGATAGCAATTTCTCACACCTTGCAACTTTTTTTACGAGGGCAGCCTTTTAAGTTTTTACAAAAACTAGGAAAAAAATTTTTTTTGGAACAAACTGTTTTATTGCTATTCAAAATATTCGCTTTTAATATTTATACACTTTTGCATGCGTCCAAACCAATTCTCGAAACATTCTTTCCACTCTGAAGTTAGTATCTCAAAACATGGTGTTTGAAGGCTTCAACAGCTTCTTGAGGTGATGAAAATCGCTGTCCACCATTTTTTGTTTGACATTCTGGTACACCAAGAAGTCGTTAGGCAATAAATCAGGTGAATACGGGCAATGAAACATTAATTCGATGTTTTTCTCCTACAATTAATCAATTGGTTGACGTGTGCTGTGTGAGAGCTGGCATTGTCATGATAAAGAATGATGCGACGTTTTCCGTTGTTTTGCCTGATTTCGTCGATGACTTCTGACAAACAAATTGTTGTATATCATTCAGCGTTAACTGTTCTTCGATCTTCTAAAGGAATTGTTGCAACATGTCCAGTACAGCCGAAAAAACAACCGATCATTTTCTTGGAAGCGCTTCCGCGAACGAATAACTTTTGTGCGATTCGGTTCATTTTGGAACACCCAAACAGTGGATTGTTGCTTCGTTTCCGGTTCATACGAATATATCCAAGTTTGTCACCTGTTACGATGTTGTATACATATTTTGCAGTTATTCGGTCGAATTTTTTGAGCATTTCCTTATACCAATTAACAAGAGCCTTTTTTTGAGCTTTTGTCAAATTATGCGGAATCCGTCGGGAACAGATCTTTTTCACAGCTAAATGTTCATGCAAAATCGAATGTACTGCAGTCTTCGATATGCCTAAGGATGCCTCTATCTCACTGCAAATCACTTGCCGATCTTCTTCAATTAACCGAACAAGTATCACAGCTCAAGAAAACTCCCAAAGAAAAGAAACCACTTGAGAAAAAAACAATCGAGGAGGTTGCTCTTAGACCTACAATTAAAGATACAAAGGAACTTCCTACGGAAAAACCATCAATTCCTACGAAAGAAACAGAAAAAATTGAGGTAGTGGACACAGAAGAAACAATAGAAACAAAATCTTGGCGAAAACCTCGAAAATTGGTTGAAATGGATCATTTCTTTTTATACAACCAAGCAACAAATTCCTTCCTTCCAAATTCTTATCCTGAACCTCAAAAAATAATTAGAGCTGATATTTCTAAGTTTAAATACTCATTCAATTGCACTACCTACTGAAAGTCATTAAACATTTCGAAGAGAAGCAACCGATGGACTATATCCACGTCCATACATATATATATATATATATATATATATATATACCTATATAGTTTATCGCTTCAGGCCATCAAGGCCTCTGGCTTCTTTGCCCTAATGGGCTTGTACTTTCTATCTGTCCCACTATCTTCTTCCATAACTTTCTGTCCTGGGCCTTATGTCTCCATTCTTTTACTCCAGTCTCTCTCAAATCCTCTTCCACCGCTTCCAGCCACTTCTTCTTCGGTCTGCCTCTTTTTCTCTTCCCTCCTTTAGATAACAAAACTTTTTTTTGGTTTGTGCTTGGTTTCATTCTTTCTAGATGTCCCAGTCATCTCACTCTTTGGGTCTTAATTATTCTCGTTAGTGTTGGTTTCCCGTAAATTTCCATAACTTCTTTATTTATAATACTCCTCAGCATCTTCCTCTGCCAAGCTTCCAATTTCTTTACCTCCCGCTTGTTCATAACCCAAATTTCCGAACCGTACAGAACGGCGGGGCATATTACTGTTCTGTACAGCCTTACTTTGGCTGCCTGGGAAACATGTTTGGACTTCAATAATTCCTTTAGTGCTCTGCCCGCCTTACTTCATTTTCCTATTCTCTTGTCTATTTCTATTGTGTCTTCATTTTTGTTAGTTACTGTCACTCCTAAGTAGTCGAATTGTCTTACTTCTTCGAAGCTATAAGTTTTTCCTCCTGTCGTGATAATTTGGAAATTTGCTCCCTCCCTTACTTCTTGTCCACTTATCATCTTCATATACTTTGTTTTTTAAGTATTTACCTGCAGCCCATATTCATCTGCCTTACTTTCCAAACCTTTAAAGGCCCTTTCTAACTCCTCTACTGATCTGCTGATTAGAGCCAAATCGTTCACAAAGGCAATGCATTGGTGCCTATTCTGATATATGACTCCAGTAGTTTTAGTGTTGCTTTCCCTCATTATGGCCTTGAGTACCAAGTTAAACAGTGTAGTGGAAATCGGGCCCCTTGCCTCAGCTCCAGTTCCACCTCGAGCCCCCCGCCCACAACTGCTCTACTTTTCGTATTTTCTAGTGTCATACGAACCAGTCGAATTATTTTCTCTGGTACCTTAAGTATCCTCATTGCGTCTTATATTTTTCCTCTTATGATCCTGTCATATGCTTGTCTGAAATAGATAAACAGTATGTGCAGTAGTAAACCCTGGTCATAACTTGTAGCTAGTATTTGTTTTAGCACAAAAATCTGGTCGGTTGTGGATCGCCCTTCTCTGAAACCCCCTTGGTACTCTTCGATGCCCCCCTTGGTATACTCCTCTATTCTGCTTCATATAATCTTCGCTAGGACTTTATACGTTACGTCCAATAACGCGATTCCTCTAAAATTACTACACAGGGTACTCCCCTTTTTTATGTATGGGGCATATAGCCGATTTGCTCCACCTGCTTGGCATCCTTTCTTCCTTCCATACCTCTTTTATCACGTTTGTTATCCATCTCAGTAGTACTGTTCCTCCCTCTTTCAAGAATTTTACCGGTATGCCATTTACCCCCGGGTTTTTATTTCTTACTAATTTTGTCATTATTTTTTTGATTTCCCTTTGCATTGGTTCGCTTATGTCTTGCTCTTCCACTACCATGCCTCCTAATGCCATGGGTTCTGTTTGTTCTTCTTCCTTACTTATTCCTAATAATTTTTCAAAGTATTGCGCCCACAGTCGGTTTTTCCCTTGTCTCGCCTACCAACTCTCCTCGGTCATTCCTACAGTATCCCGTTGTCCCCACCTTCCTTTGTTTATTTCTTTTTGTCTCTTGGTAAAAGTTCCTAATTTCTTTGTTTTTATAGTGCTCTTCCACTGCTTTGAGCTTGTTATCTAGTGCCTCTTTTTTTTTCTTTCGACATATAATCTTTGCTTCTGCTCTTTTTCCTTATAGATTCTTCTACTAGCCTCCTTTTTCTCTTTGAGCATAATTATCCTAGCTTTACTTCTCTCCTCACAACTTTTTTACAGTCGCTTTCATACCAATCTTCCCTAGCTGCTGTTTTTGGATTCTTCAGCAATCGCTGTGCCACCTCATCCAACGTTTTTCCGATTACTCCCCATCCGTTCTCCATCCCTTGCACTGGGGGTTCCTCCTCTAACCTTTTTGTAACTTCTTTTTCGAATTTATCTTTCACTCCCACGATCTCGAACTGCTTTATATTAGCTCTCCTCATTTTACTGTTCTTCTGTTTAGGTTCTCTTGGTGGTTCTTTTTTATGACTACTAAGAAATGGTGCGTGTCTGCATCTGCCCCGCAATAACTTCTGCTATCTCTGACCGCCCCTGCATGTTTGGACTCGATCATCACATGATCTATCTGATTTAGAGTCGTTCCGTCTGGGGATAGACACGTCGCTTTATGTATATTCTTATGCTCAAACTGTATGCTCATGATCTTCATAGTAGTGGACACAAGAAACAATAGAAACAAAATCTTGGTGAAAACCTCGAAAATTGGTTGGAATAGATCATTCCTTTTTATACAACCAGGCAACAAATTCCATCTTATTCTGAACTTCAAAAAATAATTTGAGCTCATATTTCTATGTTTAAATACTCAATCAATTACATTTCCTATTGAAAGCCATCAAACATTTGGAAGAGAAGCAACTGATGGACTGTATCCACGTCAATACATACACAGCTGCTTGAAAAGTCTTGAATTGAGAGCTCCTCCTTTGATAAAATTCCCAATTTGAATTGTTTGATGTAAAACTAGTGAAACTGACCTGACGATGGATCATACAATTATGATTTTCACTTTTGGAAATCGCTGTTACACACTCATTTGAAATTCAGATTTTGCCCCCAACATAGCAGGTCCGGCCCCTAGAAACATTATTCCACACTACATTTTAAAAATAAATGAGGCCTTGGTATAAAGATCAATATTTTGATAGTTAAGTCGGTGGACCTCATCCCTCCCGGGTACCCTAAATTTCCACCCTGGTTGAGAATCCCTGTATTATATTATTTATGAGTATCATGTTGGGATACGTTTGGAAACCCAAAGAATCCTACTTTCTCATAATTAAGCCTCCGCATAAAGAAAAGAATAGTTTAGTATTCACCATTTTAAATAATTAGCTCGTTGAATGTTTAGTTACAGAAAATTTATCTCAATGCAAATTTTGTTTTTTACAAAAATAGTATGCCATGTAATATTTGATAGCATAAAGCATTGCAATAAAATGTCAACAAAAACACTTCCTATAATGTCTTGTATCTTTAGCACATGGAGTTATTTATCTAATGGAAAACTAAATTATTTGTCTGCAATGGTAGGAGGAATCCTTTTCTCCGCGGGATGGTGGATAATGATAGATGTTCACGCTAGTTACTTTGACGTCATGTCAGAGAATAAAACCTATTTCCTTCCTGGAATGTTTGCAACAATAGCGCTTATTGTGGTGAATATAATTCCACTGGGAGTTATCGAAAATTCTTACTATTATACGGACCAGTGTTGCTGTAATCCCTTACTGGCTAAGGCGGTAATGTTTATAGGTTTGTTAACTGCGTTTGGATCATTAATCGGTAGTTGCTTCATACTGGTTAATGATTTCCTCTTGAAACCTGAAGTACATTGGTGGCCCGGGTTTGGCATATTTCTGCAAACAGCGCTTATATTTGCATCAAATATGTTGCTGAAATTTGGAACAAAAAGTACAGACTTTTAATATGCAATGGTTAGCGGTTAATAATATAATCCGCGTGGAAAACTTAACCTAAAAATTCATTATTAATGCTGACATTACATAGCCCCCGTTTGTAACTATTTAGTTCGTATCTGAACAGAATAAATAACTATTCCTTGCAATTTTGACTATATAGATTTCTTTACTGATGCTTGTTTAAAGACATTTTAATTCTGAAAACGTCTTCTTTTCTCCTGTGCATGTATTGCGCGTTTCAAAGTACCATAGCGTGGGCTCCGAACCAAGGGGAGTGTATACACATCTACTCCAGAGAAGATTTACTAGGCAAAATAATTTGCTGGTTTGCCATTGCCTTGCGAAGGAGAACAGCCGTTAAAAAAATCAGATGTTCCGGTACTGGGAATTGAACCCTAGACTTGCAGTGCGGAAGTTTAAAGCACCTACTTGTAGCCCACGACCCCCCCCCCCCAATAGTTACCAGCCATTAATGCTGTTTTCGTTATTGAATAATTTATATAATAATAATAATAATAAATGAATTATTACAAGAACAGATTAGATCGCAACATGATAAAGCCAAACTTAACAAGGCTGTGGTGGAATTGAAGAAGATTATTAAAGAAGAACGAAACATAGCTATAAACAGATATTTACAGACTCTCCCAGCAACCATGAACACCGACTATTCGCTGTGGAAAGCAAAATGCCTTAAACATCCACAGCAACGTAATCCACCATTAACATTAGAAAACTGCAGCTGAGCTCGAATTAACAAGGAAAAAGCGCAGTTTTGAGAGCACTTAGCAAAGACGTTCACACCATTTTCTAGTGAGACTCCAAAAGAAGAAGAAGAAGACATCATATACAACTATACAGAATCTCTCTTCCAGTAGGAACTAGCAATGAAAAAGTTCAAAATAAAGGGGATCAAATACGTAGCCCACAAAAATATCCATCAAAGAAAGGCTCCAGACTGGGATCTTATAATTGACAAAAGCCTCAAAAACTACCAGAACACATCACTAGAACAATAACTGCGCTATTTAATCCAGCATTAAAATTAGAATACTTCCCAATACCATGGAAGGTGACTCAAATTATGTTAATAGCGAAACCTTGTGAGATTCCTAAATAGATCGCCCATCATCATGTCCAAGGTGTTTGAGAAGCTAATATTAAAAAGTATAAATCCAGTGTTGCATCAAGAGCATCTAATTCCAGACCACCAGAGCTTTAGAGAGCAGCATGGAACAGTAGAACAGGTACACAGAGTAGTGCGTCAAATAAACTCGAACCTAGAAGAGAAAAGGTACTGATCAGCGGTGTTTTTAGACGTGTCCAGGCATTTGACAAGGTGTGGCACCCGGGCTATATAAAATCAAACGACAGTTACCGCACAACATATACAATTTCTTAAAAGCCTACCTAAGTGATAGACAATTCTATGTTAAACACCTAAATGAATGCGTAAACTTGCCACCTATACAGTCCGGTGTACCATAGGGAAGCGTTCTTGGGCCAGTCTTGTACCAGCTCTTCATAGCGGATCTACCAATATTTACATCTACAACCATAGCAACATTTGCTGATGACACGACAGTGCTGGCATCGTATAAATACTGGAAATGAGTATCAGCACTACGTGTACACGCTTCTTCTTTCACTGTAGAAATCTGTAAGTCTCTTTTAAGTATTGCGTTGGTCACAAACCTCTGGACATTGACAATAATGCATAGAGCCTGGAATATCAACAAAATTACAATATTGGAAGTTGACGCGGATTCCCACAACTGAACTTTCATGACTCCAAATTGACTTTAGAGTGGTTTTACACAGAAGAACTTTGTTGTCTAAACTTAGTGGCGGCCGTCGTCCAAAACATCCTCTTAAATTTCAGATTTGTTTCTTTTCCGCTTCGATGTGCCCTCTCCACATCAACCTTCTGTCTAGATGGATTCCTAGATATTTTGTTTGAGTGGCTTGAGGTATTCATTGGTTATTTAGTTATTTAGGGCTTATTGACGGACAGCTGTCTCTTTTCTCATGAACGTCATTTGTGTTGATTTTTGTTCATCGACTTTTATTCTCCAAGTCTGTAACTAGCTCTGGGTTTTTATGTATGTGATTCTGAAGAATGCAAAATACAGTGAAAAAATTACAGTGCGTCCAAACCGGTTAGTGCGCAGGTTAGTTAACCAATCTCAAGCGGTACAAGCCATCAGACATAGGCAATAGAAATCACTGAAATGTGATAGTGATTATAATAAGTCCAAAGATAATATGTTAAAAATTAGAAGCACCATTTACTGGAAGACTGTCTACATGTTATTAATTCATTAATGTAATCACATTTACTTATTGTGTAAGGACCGATTGTAAACAATCTGGGGGAGAAAAAAGACTTCAGGGGCCGACCCTGCGAGTTACCGTGTTGGTGCGTTTTTTATGATTTACTGGAGAGTTACAGTTTGAGGGACTATAACAGAAAATTCCTTTGCTGTTATTTGTCTTAGATTCATGTACCATTACCTATCGTGCCATTAGTTTAATAGAAATATTTAACATTGGTCATATACCACTTCATAAACTGTAAACTTAAACATAAAAGTAAATTGCCTTATCTGTTAAAATATTGTAACATTTGCAAATATACAAAATGATTTGGTGATGCATCCGATATGTGTAGTACGTAGCACAATTTATGGACTGTTTGCTACCATAAAACGTCTAGCTTTGAAATGTAGGTGTCGCTAAAACCGCGATTTAAAATCTAGTGCTGTAATCCGTTAGGGCCAATTTCCCAATTCGGCATTGGCAGCCGTGTGGTGTAAATATCTGTCATTTAAATTCAATGTTAAGCTGCAAGTTCTTTGTGCTTCTACATTAGTGCTGACGGAAAGTAAATACGAGGTGTGCTTAATTGAAGCCCATCTTTACTTTATAAAAAATTTATTCGGCAATTTAATTACAAATAATTACCGTCACAGTTAAGGCACCTATCCCATTGTTTTACTAGCCGACGTATACCCTACTCATAGAATTCTTGCGGCTGCCAATTGAAGAAGTCCTCCACAGCTATCTGTACTTCTGCGTCAGACTTAAAATGCGGACCTTTTAACGCCTTTTTCAGCGGTCCAAAAATATGGCAATCGCAAGGCGATAGATCTGGGTTGTAGGGTGGATGCTCTAAAACCCTCCATTTATTTCGTTGAAAATGTTCTTTTGCCACATTAGCATGAGGCTTAGCATTGCCGTGCAGCAAAATGACCCCACGCGTAAGTTTTCCTGGACGTTTCCGCCTTATTGCTTGATGAAGTTTATTCAAAGTTTCATTTTACAAATTTGCATTTACATTTACTCCAGGTTCCTTAAACTCTATCCACAAGGGTCCTTCATGGTCGAAAAAAAAAAGTTAACATCACCTTGCCTGCAGAAGGTTGTGCTTTAAACTACTTCGGTGGTGGTGAACATGAATGTTTCCACTGCATCGACGATAACTTACTGGATGGCTCGTAGTAATGGCACCAAGTTTCGTCACCAGCAACTATTGACAGAAGAAAGTCATCAGTTTGCCAATAGTCTGTGAAGTGTTGCAGAGATAAGCCCATTCGCAATTATTTTTCTTCGTTAGACAAGAGACGAGGAATCCATTATGAACAAACTTTGCTTTGACCCAGATTACGAACAATACTATGGACAGATCCTACACTCGCACCAACAATTTCTGAAATTTCTCGAATTGAAATACGACGATTTTCTCTAATAAGGCCTTCCAAACATGCCATATTGTTTTCTGTTAATGCTCATTATAAAAGTAGATAAAGAAGTTCAAGTTCTGTTTATTTCTTTGACATTATCCTCCCATACAATTGTAAATCTTCCTCTGGCTCTTCTTCCCTCACTTTCCATCTCATATATTTTTTCCGGTATTTTTTATTTTCAGCATGGATCAGGTGTCCATAACATTGGAGCTGTTTGGTTTCTATGTTATATACTAATGGCTTTAGTTTTAATTCATTCCGTTTTTCTATTATCCTAGAGTTGGTATATTTCTAAAGCCACGGGACTGAGGCAAATTGGTTTATAATTGTCGTATGTATATGTATAGATACTATAATATTTTTTCCCATTCTTCTGGTATTTGTTCTGTATTTCATGGTTCCAGGTGTACGCGTTTGATCCTTCAAACTACTATCAGTCCTTTCTTGAGCAGTTCTGGAGCTACATTATCCTCCTCTGCTACATTTCCTCTATTTTTGTACTCAGTTGCTTTTCAATCTTTATCTACATTCCAAAACTGTATTTCATTATCCATGTAATTTTGGTGTATTTTCTGCCCATCTCCTCTCAGTTATCTCTCTTTGCCATTTTACTGCCCGCTTTGCTGCGTTTTGTTTTAATACACATATAATATGTTGTTTTTATGGCTCTATTATATTTATTCCACCATTTGTATCGTTTCTGTTCTAGACTTTGACATACTGTTGTTATACTACATACTTCTCTTACTGTTTGTAGCAGTGTTTCTTGGGAAGTATTCCAGTTGTTGTTTAATGCCCATGGGATTTCATTTTATTTCTTCTTCTAGTCTATTTGGTTTTTATTTTACTTTTGCCTTATGTTGGGACTTTATACTGCTTCCAATATTTGATTCTGTTGTGTTGATTGCTTTGTTGTTGGACTGGCATCAGCATCAGGATTGGTATCTGCTACAATTAATATGCGATTTGTACTTAACTTCTCATATACGTAATATATGTAGTCAATTATGTCCAAATTCTTCTTCTGCAGACGTTAGTTTACCATTATGTGTGGTCTTGTGATTAAACCATGTGTTTTCTGTTTCTTTAAGCAACAGTCTAGCATCCTTTTTGTGTTTGTATTTACTTCTCTGGTCAAACCATGTGCTTGCATCGTACCACGTGCCTGGTCTTTTTTGTTTCCAATGTGGGCATTTCAGTCTCCCATAATTACTATATGTCTATTGACGTTCTGCATCTTCTCTATAATTCGCGGTAGTTATTCATTGAATGTTTCCTTGTCGTGTATATTAGCATTCTCTTTTGGTTTATGTATTTGTATTAGTTCAACTTTTTCCTTAGTTCTAAGTTGACTGATATAATTGTAACCACAACCACTTGTTTTTGTTCACATCTCACTAAGATTCCTAGTCTCCAGGTCGCTCCGTTATCTATCGAGGATCCTGCGAATCTGAGGTTTATCCACAGTTTTTCATTTTATTCGCTTTTTCTTAACTTCTGATATACGCAGTATCTTCAATATGGACCACTCCGTTACTGGGATTACTAGTGTAAAATGTGCATACAATTACTTTCCAGTCATATTTTTCTTTTTCTGGGAGTGCTTTATTTCGTAACCGATTTAGCAATCTTACCTCTTAACGCCACAGACATAGAAAACCTACAGCTTAATGTGAGTTCCGACCCATAGGACACACACCTACTCCCTTAAAAATTCAGTGTTTTGCTTCAGTCATAACGTTATCATAATAATAATTTTATTAATTAACACTGACAGTTTTACAACAGTACTAGAAAAATAACAACTGAATTAATTTTTTAAAGGGCACTAGTATTGAAATCTGAAAATAATGAATAATAATTGAAGATTTTTGGTTTAATAGTACATTTTATAGCTTCTTGAAGATTTGACGTTAAAAGTCCGCAAGTTCCCCGAAGTGATTATTAATCAGCGTTCACCTTAAGTGAAATTTACGAGGCTTATTTAGAAACTAAGGGCCATTTAAACGTTCCCGCCGATGGAAACAGTCGATTTGGTGCATTACGGGGTCTTTAATAGATGATTAGCTACCCGCACGTTACTTTACCGAGGTTCTGCCATCGTATAATAAAACTCTAAAATGAACCCCACGTCTAAAAATCTCGCCAAGTGTGAAGCTCGCGCTGTGATTCGCTTTCTCTATGCCAAAAATCAAAACACCATTGAAATTTACCTTGAACTATGCGAGGTTTATGCTCCAGACATCATGAGTGAAGGAAAGGCCAGACACTGGTGTAGGCATTTCAAAGATGATGGAACAACGTGCTCGGTGGGGAACGAAGTGAGGGACCTTCTGTTGACGATCTTGTGAAAATTTTGTGACTGGCGACGAGACTTAGATGTCGTACACAAATGTTGAAAACAAGTAACAATCAATGCAGTGGAAGCATGCGAGTTCCCCCAAAACCAGAAAGTTGAAGCAAATGTTCAAGAACCGAAATATTATGGCTACTGTTTTTTGTTGGTTGATTTCCTGTAATGAGGTATAACAATTAATGCAGACGTCTATGGTGAGACCTTAAGAAAGCTGAAAAAGGCGATTCGGAACAGAAGACCTGACCTTGGAGTCGTGCTTTTGCACGATAACGCCCAATCGCACGCGGCTGATCGCACTGTGCAATTCATTGAGCAATTCAATCGAGACATTTGTAAACATCCCCTATACAGTCCCGTCTTAGCGCTCAGTAACTTTTACCTCTTCTTCCACCCTAAGAATTTGTTAGGAACCTCCAACCATTTTTCCAACACTACAACTTCAAAACGACTGTGAAAAATTTGTTTCTGTCACGGGCGGCAACTGTCTATCACGAAGGTATACAAAAACTACTATACTATACTATAAGTGTGAAAAATTACTTTCTGTAATTTTGCTGAGTTTGTGCGAAATAGAATCTGTTTCTCATAGTGATTTAAATATGTAACATACACAAACGCTAAGCGAATATAAGTGCCAGTTAACAATAGTTTTGCATGTGATTTTTAATTTTCATCATAATACATAACCAATTCCACGTGATTTTGACAGTCATTCGAGTAGGTTTACCTTTTGTTGTATGGAGCTGTTATAGGTCAACATAGATTCAAGACAAAACTATACAACCTTTAGTGCGAGCCAAGCTCAAGTTGCAATGGAAGGAATATACATATATTTTTACGACAATCTAGAGTTCTGGTTGTCAATAAAATTGTAATTCGTAATGTCGGTTATTTAAAAATTTCTATTTTAGCAATTTTATAAAGGTAAGTTAGCAACAGTATTGCAAGGTCCATGGTGTGAATATAATTTTTGCAGATGTTTGTGTCAGCAGGATGTCATTTGAAGTTTCATGACTGGCCTTTAGAAGATACCCAAGAAATTCTTTACAAACCGCTGGGGTTGGGCAACGTTGCAGCACTTTCATGGAGCAAAGATAACTGTTTCCTAACATTTGTTACTGAAAGTGGAACTCCAGAAATATTATCTTTAAAAGATCCCGAGAATATTAGAAATGTTCACACAATTTCCGCAGTCGCTGGTGCTACTGCCATAGCTTTCCAACGCACAACCAAGAGAAGCATTGGGCTAGCTACGAATTCTGGACAGGTTGCTTTATACGATACAAAAAGTAAATTTATCAGTAAACTACTACAAAGCGCTCCATGTGCAGCAAATCTATTAGATTTTAACGTTGCGGATTCACAGATGGCCGTTTCTTGCCTAAATGGTAGTATTTTACTCTATGATCTTAAACATGGACATATCTGTGAAACGTATGTTGCATCTAGTACACTTTCTC
The DNA here is from genome assembly GCA_014611495.1 of Limonius californicus. Classification (NCBI taxonomy): domain Eukaryota; kingdom Metazoa; phylum Arthropoda; class Insecta; order Coleoptera; family Elateridae; genus Limonius; species Limonius californicus. The sequence continues at coordinate 30,393 of JABXWE010005462.1, forward strand.
CTACAGCAATGACATACCATCCACTGGAAAAGCACGTTTTAGCTATAGGTGTTGCAGATGGTACTGTACTGCAATGGGACACAAACGTAGGCGTCACAAAATTCTCTGCTCAACTTCACAATGCATCTGTTACCGGCTTAGTTTTATTACAAAATTCAGACCTTATGCTATCTGTTGGTTCTGATCATAAGTTTTCTATTCACGACTTAAACCGGGAATGTATTTTCAGCAGCAACCAGCAGCATCCACTCACGGCTATTGATGTTACTTCTGACGGTTTGAATGTTGCAGTTGGTTCTGAAACAGGCAATATTTCAATTTATGATATTCGGAAATTAATTAAACCTCTCCTTACATGGAAAGCGCATAACTCTAAAATAAATAAACTATCATTTCAACGTAAAGTAAAATACGAATTTCGTGATATGTGTGAAGAAAATTTGATAAATTTCCAAAGCTTCCAGGATATCACTGCTAACGATAATAACTTCGGAAAGCACAATATCGATAAAACAGTAGCAAAACCAGATTTAGACGAAGTAAAATGCGGTTTAGAGAAACCGTACAAATCTGTTCCGGAAAAACCTCAAACAACACCAGAGAGTAAAAATAGAAACGATACCATCACAATGAAAACCATAAAACATGAAGTAGCAGATACTATTAACAAAAGCGCAAATGAACTTCGAGCCCATCTAATGGCACAATTTGGAAGTTTGCAGAATTTCGTTACAAATGAATTTTGTACTGTAAATAGACAAATGGAGGAAAAATGGGATGTTATAAGCACGTCGAAGAATCATTCTTTAAGAGATGAGTTTCAAGTAGGTAAACCGTCGTTGGAATAAATGTTGAGGGTGGGTGTACCATTAAAATGATATAAATCGTTCTTTAATTTGTATTGTAAATCAAATTTTCTATAAAATAAAGCAGTCTTTAATTTACTGTTTGTGGTTTGGCTAACTCACTTCTGGATTTATCAAAATGGTAGCCAAATGATATCACTCTTGGAAAGTAAATTGCAGATTGTGTTCCGAGCGATCAGAGCACTAAATGAATTCAAATTTGGAATGTGGAGTTATTTAACCATTTTGGGTAGTCGTGGAGTTCTAGTCGGGCGGGAACGGGTGCGGTAGAGCAAAACCTTGAGCTTGATCGTGCTTTTAAGTCTTTAGAGAGTGAACTACTTCTTTCTTTGTTAAATTAGTAACTTTCAAGACAAATATGGCAGTTCTTCATAGCCTTGCATTACTACCGAATAATAATTAAATTGTATTGTTACATTCATCAATAATTTGATTTTTAAATTCTTAAATATTGTGAATAGGAGTTCTGTACACATTATTTTTAAACGTAGAAATACAAAACAATTTAAAATAGTTATATCTGGTGATCTAGATGGAAACTGCCGGAACGATCGAAAACTAATTAACCTATTATCAAGAAACTCACGAAGATAATTTAAGGTTAATTGAGCGTGTGAGCTGCAGCTCCAATTTGCTGAAAAAATGCTTGTTGCATTTCTTCTGTATGCAGCTAATAAACCCACATGCAAAAATCAACCGGATTTACATCTGGTGAACGAGGCAGCCATGGTACAGAACCGTCTCGCCCAACCCAGTTATTGCCGAATGTTACGCTTAAGTAGTTTCTTACTTTTACGGAATAATGTGCCTGTGCTCCATCATGCATAAAAATGCATTTAGACAGGTTTGTAATGGCATGTCATCAAAAATTGCTTCCAATTCGTTTTGCGCAAACTGAAGGTACGCCATTCCTGCTAGCCTCTTTTGAAAAAAAAATGGGTCCTAAGAATCGATCTCCTACAACTCCAGCCCAAACGTTGATGAAAAAACGCCTTTGATGACGTGTCTCAACTATTGCATGGGGATTTTCATCGTTCCATATGTGCGCATTGTGGTGATTAAAAGGCGTAGAAATGGCTTCTTTCTTTTTGCGTAATGCCTTGCCAGTATTGTTAGAACATGTACCCATCATTCATAGAATGAATATGTGGTTAAAGCACGATGGGGCTCCGGGACATTTCTCAATCATGGTCAGAAATTTCCTAAACGAAAATTATAATGGCAGGTGGATAGGGCGAGAGAGTCCAGTTGTGTGACCATCTAGATCTCCTGATCACAATCCGCTCAACTTTTGTATTTGGGGGTAGTTAAAGTCGTTGGTTTATTCAAGTCTTGTGAATAATTTAAACGAATTACGAGAACGAATAAAACATGCCTGCCAGACTGTTCGTATGAATCCGGGAATCTTTGAAAGAATGCGGCGTTCATTTTTACGGAGATGCGAAGGATGTGTACAAATGCAAGGAGGACATGTAGAACATCTACTTTAATTATTTCTAATTAAAATGTTTTATTTACACGGCTATTAGTTTTAAAGGGTGGGGAACTTATTGAAATAACAAGCATTTTTATTTTCTTAAAAAAACTCCATATCTCGAAAACGGTTGATTTTCGAACCCATGTTTATTACGACTTTTTTGTTTGTATTGATGAGAGTTATAAGTGGGTAAAATATACGAAACTATTTTTTAAACACCCTATATTCATGCATATTGTTACCACTACCATAGGCCAAAATGAAGTGCTCGTTTCGTGTCGGGGACTGAAGTATGGTTGTTTCAAGGATTTTCTCTCACTCATTACTCAACACTGTGTAACCAATCACAAAATAGAATTTTCATTTCTCCACACCTTGGTAACCACTTACACATGTGCAATTATAACATTGGATAATCAATCGAGTAAAAATGAAAATAAATACTCTTGCCAAAATAATGTCAGTCATAAATTTTGAAATGTCACAATACTAATTCACATTTTTTTATGACAATTATATAATTTAAGTAGTGGAAATCCAATTTACTAGTCGTGGATAAAGTATAGCATTTCGCTCGCGGTAATTGTAATAACTCACTTAGATGATTACAGCACTCGCCTGGGGTCCGCGCTGCAAACTACATTTGCGTGAGTTATTGCATACATTACCGCTCGTTGAATAATAAACTATTATTTTTTAGTACGATTGAAAAGTAAATACTTCTTTATGTTCTAACAAGCGGTAAATGGTCGGGAATTCCCCATTATGTAACGCGTATAAGAGATTTTATGATTTAGGACACTAAAAAAATCACTGTATACCCACCCTTTCGAACCTGGCTGAGGTCGAATAAGAAGTAAAGCCGTAGGTCCGGTGCCACTGCGATGTGTGACACGTTAAAAATCACTACTGGAGTTGGAATTACCCCAGATAGGCAAAATTCTTAGTTAGGGTGTACAATGGGCCAATTGTGGGCGAAGTGCATAGAGATGCTTGGAAAACCGCGTCCTAGATCTAGCTCTTTCAAATCAGCATCATCATCATACCCACCCTTTCTTCTAAAACAAGAACCCTGGGAATAGTAATAATTGTTTAAAAATAATTTTGTAATTTGTTTATTCAATATAATTGTTGTACAGAAAAATCCAACTTTACGAAACATTAAAATTATTACAATGAAATAAATCTCCTAAAGTACAAAAAATAGTCAATTGTTATTTTAATTTTCAAGGAGGTTGCAACAAATTAGTTTCCGCCTGTAGCCTATGCAACTCTTTAAACAGAAGTATCGATAGTGTTAAGGCGGCGACTGACTTGAGTTGAGCTTGGTAATGTAATACTTTTGCCGAGCATTACATTACAAAGTTCAATTGTCTGGCGTCGCGAATGCTCATTTTGAATGCATTGCTCCATTTCTCAGTCGGTTCAAAAACGGTGGTGGCAGACAGATTTATTTAGAAGAAGTATTAATGGTGGTGCGACATTATTGAGCATCCTAAAAAATCAAGAAATTAGTGGACAGTATAAAAATGTCATTCGAATGTCTTCCACAGATTTTGAATATCTTATTAATTTAGTTGCGCCAAGAATTATAAAACAAGATACTACTTTCAGAAAATCTATATCGGTACTAATGGAAAGATTGGCAGTTACATTGCGTTTTTACGCTTCCGGAGGCTCCTTCACCAGCTTACAATTCCTTTTTAAAATATCAAAGCAGCGAATAGGATTTATAGTCAAGGAAGTCAGTGAAGCTATTGCAACGGAATTGAAGCAAAATATAAAGATAAAAAACATTTTATTGGAATGTATGTAAACTTATTTCAATACAATTAATTGATTAAATCCGAAAATTCATCAAATCTTCGCTTAGTTGAGTATGTTCCCTCTGGGTATGTGCATCTTTTGGTGAAACAAAAGGTGTCGAGGTAGATCGATGTGAAATTGCAGACGCTATCATATATCCTGCTGACTGTTCTTGGGTCCCTGAGAGGTATCTTTGATTATATTCTTCATTTCCTCCTGGGCTTTGCAGCGATGGTTGTGGAGAAGGGGTTGGTGGATATGTATGTACAGTGGATGCAGAGTTATGGGAGCGAAGTGTATTATGTGTTTCTCCTTAACCATATTCATATCTTGCGTCCATCCTTTCGCAAACACTATCGTAGCGACCCTGATCCGCATTAAATAAAATATTAGAAAAGTGATGTTGGGCAATGTTGCGCGTCGAACGTGTATAGTTTTTCAACTTATTGGTGACAAACATTCCAAAACTTTCACACTCGTCAATAGCTAGGCCGCGTTGTAGTCTCAGGTTTTTGGCAAGCGTTTTTTAAAATGGTATACGCTGATGTCATCATTTCTTCTTCTGACTTTTTTGCTTTCTTGCTAGCCGATGGGTGGGATTTATCATTGGACGCATTTGCATATCCGGCCGTTTCACCAATTTCATATGTTTGGTTCGCAGTCGCCCCCACCTCTTTTTCTGCCACATTTTCTTCTATTTGATTGTCAGTCTCAATCTGAAAAAGAACATTCATATTTTTAATTTACAGATACCACCATCAGCTGAAGAATGGATCGGAATTGCAGATAAGTTATGTAGCCAATGGAATTTTCCACATTGCCTTGGAGCACTCGATGGAAAGAATGTTGTTTTACAAGCTCCTATTAATAGTGGAAGCGAGTTCTACAACTATAAAAACTTTTTCATTATTGTTTTATTGGCTTTAGTAGACTCAAAATTAACTTTCTTTATGTCAATATCGGATGTCAAGGAAGAATATCGAATGGAGGAGTATTTAAAAGCTGCGCATTACACAAAGGAATGGAAAAAAGACTTTAAATATACCGGAGCCTGCTCCATTGTCAACAGGTAGATCACCAACACCCTATTACATTGTGACTGATGAAGCGTTCCCTCTTTCTGCAAACATAATGAAAGTGTATTCAGGACTCCACAACAGAGGAACTAGAGAGAGAATATTTAACTACAGACTGTGCAGAGCTAGAAGAATGGTTGAAAACTCTTTTGGCATAATGTCGTCAGTTTTTCGAGTCTTAAGAAAGCCTATGATATTGGAAGCTGATAATGCTACTTCTGTGGTCATTGCAATAACACATCTACATAATTTTTTACGAAGAAACCAGGAATCTGCAAATGTATACACTCCTCCAGGAAGTTTTGATGAAGAAATTGATGGAAACTTCGGACCAGGGCTTTGGAGACAAGAAACCAAACCGACGACGTCGCTTTTACCTCTGACCAATCAACCTAGAAGAACTAGCTTTGTAGTGAAAGAAATTCGAGATGAAATTGCGCAGTTTTGTATCGAAGAAGGGTCGCTAACTTGGCAAGAACATTATGCTTAAATTACTTACAGTGTCCATAGTTGATCGTGGCTTGTTCCGGTCCAGCACGAATGCCAAGGCGTTAAATGCAAACCATGTACTTTTATAAACTTCTTCGGTACCTGTGACTCAATTTATTGAATATGTTTCGAAGTAAAAAAATCTTACCTTTTCCTATGCCTTTGCTTTTAGCAACTTTTGCTTTCTCTCTTCTCAGAGAAGCCAGCAAACTTGTTATTTTGCGTTTGCACTCTTCTACCATCGTTTCCAATTCGTCAGCCAGTTGCTGCTTTGCGTCATGTTTTTTTAATTTATTGTAGTGTTGTGGATCCTGAGGATCCCACAATACTGATTTATTTCGATAAAGATCAATAAAAAACATTATTTTGTCTTGAGACCACTCCATTGTTTTTTTAAAACTCTCAATGCACCAATACGTGTTTGCAGTTTGGTACTAAATTAACTACTGGAGGGATTGAGATGATTGTGCTCAGAACGAACAAGTTGTGACCAGTGTCGTTTTAAGGTAACGGCGGAAAGGGCGCGCGCCGGGGGCCTCTAAGTCAAGGGGGCCTCGCGCCTTGTTAACAAAAATTTTTTTTATGTAACCTGATGCATGAGTATGTATGCAGTCTGTATATGTAGTAGTGTATTATCTATTATAAGTTGCTTAGAAGCCTAGAGCAACAACATCGCCTTAGCAGGTACAAATTACCAAGGTCCGACCGGCGGCGGCAAATATTTGGCCGCAATAATAGTTCATTGTCTAAGTCACGTTCCAATCGGACCGATTTTCTCGCTTCTCTGTTTAATACTGTTAATCTTTTTTAGATTTGCATTATTCAAGGGCCTTTACATTTTCAGTAGTTCGTTCAGATCTCTGTATTGACTCGTTCAAGTGTAAAGTGTTCATAGTTTATAGTTACTGTTTATATTTTTTTATATTACCTACCTCTGTTATTAGTGTTTGGAAATTGACATCTTTTAATTATTTTAAACAGGTACGAATATAATCATATTTACCATTAAAATAAAAATTAGATCACGTATTTATTTTAAAGTGCTATGAATTTCAAATAACTATAATAATTTTCTAATTTTAGATACGAGTATTTCATTTGTATATTTGACTACCAAGCAGGACATACTTTACTTTTTTCCACATCGGATATTAGAAGTATAATTATTGCGGTTTAATACCACGAAGATTAAACAGGTGCTTACCTACAATCCCTATTTTATTTCGCCCCGGGAAAAAAATTTCTGTAAACTCTGCAAAATGTCCGAAAAGTCTTGTAAAATTCTTCAATTTCTCATTTTCTGCAAAGTATTTGAATTTTGATAGAAAGCCAAACATTGAACTTTTGGGATCTTTTCGAAGATTTTCCCGAGATTTTCAAATATTTTTTAACACCGTGGCACTGTTAAAAGTACAGTACGTAATGCAATTTTTTTCAATGATTCAGAGTTAAAAATGAAACGTTTCCAAAGTGGATTTACCAAACGAAAGAGGGCCAAAGATCGAGAAGAAAATAAAGCGAAATTGCCTAAAGTTACCCAGTTTTTCAATAAAATAGACTGTGCATCCACTAGCAGCATCGCATTAATTACAAACGAAAACGAAGATGAAGGGGATACTAATTCCAAAAGCGAAAGTTTTACTACTAGTGAAGTAGCAGAAATTGAAACTTCTACTCACAGTGAAGTCATTGCATATTTAGACGAGAACGAGAAGATTATTTCAGACACTAGTAAAGGACGCAAGAGAGCTACCACCACCAGGAGAAAATATTGAAAGTTCAGATCCTGGTCTGTGGCCTCCTTTTTCTTTCAAATCAACTGACGAAACCTTATTGCAGTCTTACTGGGTTAGAAAAGGTCCATTTTTTTGTCAAAACAAAAAAAATAGTTTCATAAAATCAGCACGTGTATATATAAGCGGGGCCAAAAATACAAATACCTATAGATAATACAGAAACTAGACACTTGACCCAGACTATGTTTAAGCGGGTATTTAGTAATGGGGAGACTGCAGAACGGGAATGGCTTATTTATTCGCCCTCAGTAGGAAAAGTGTTTTGCTTTGTTTGTAAGTTATTTTCTTTCGTACAATCGGCTTTTAATATTGACGGATTCAATGATTGGAAGCACGCATCCAAAGCTGTTTCGCATCATGAAAACGGACAAGAACACAGAAAGTGCATGATGACTTACCAAAGTCGCCTGAAGATGTGTGGTCGTATAGATACCGAATTAGTACATCAATTCAACAATGAACGGCAATATTGGAAAGAGGTATTAAAACGAATCGTGGCGGTGATAAAGTTTTTAGCTTCAAGGGGACTTCCTTTACGAGGTGAGAATGAAACTATTGGGTCAGCTGCGAATGGAAATTATTTGGGCGTTTTGGAACTGCTTGCACAATTTGATCCCTTTTTAGATGGGCACATTAAAAAGTATGGTAATCCTGGAAAGGGTAACCAATCTTATCTATCTGCCACAATTTGTGAAGAATTTATAAAACTACTGGGGTCGAAAGTTTTGGCAACAATTGTTGCTGAAATACAGAAAGCAAAGTACTATTCAATTTCCGTTGATTCTACACCGGATGTGACACATATTGATCAGTTGACATTCATTATACGATATGTAAAAAACGACGTCCCCGTCGAGCGATTTTTACAGTTTGTCCAAATTCATGGACATAAAGCAGAATATCTAGCTGAAGTTGTAATATCATTTCCGAATGAAAATAAAATTGCACTGTCAGATTGTAGGGGTCAGTCCTATGACAACGCATCAAATATGTCGGGCCACTATTCAGGTTTACAAGCGCGACTGAGAGAAAAAAACGAATTTGCCCTATATGTACCATGCGCTGGGCATTCATTAAATTTAGTGGGAGTACAGGCAGCGGAATGCAACTTAAGTGTTTCAATTTATTTTGATTTTGTCCAAAATCTTTATAATTTTTTTTCGTCATCAACACATCGCTGGGAAATATTAAATTCAAATTTAGGTCCCCATCATAAAGTAGTAAAGAGTCTATCAAAAACTCGTTGGTCTGCCCATGCAGATGCTCTCACTGCTTTAAATGCGGGATATGAAAAGATCAAGAACAGTCTTGATGTATTATCAAATGATGTTTTTCAAACATCAGAAACACGTCTAACTGCACGAAGTTTGAGGAAAAAAATGAATGAATTGGAAACAATTTTTTTAACAATATTTTGGAATGATGTACTGCTTCGTATTAACAGCGTCAGTAAAGTTCTTCAAAAGGAGGATATGAACTTATCTGTAGTAGTAAAACTAATAAAATCATTATCGGCCTGTATAGATGAAAAACGAGATTCATTTGAATACTATGAGTCAAAAGCGAAGGAAAAGTCTACTACGAGAGAGTACTCAGATGAGAACAAGCGTGTGAAATTGCGTAGCAGTAAGATAGTCTTTTTGGAAAGCGGTAGTGCTACCGATGTCATTCTACGAGGCAGTGAAAAATTCAAAATAGAAACATACTTATCTATAATAGATTGTCTTTCACAAAATATTAAGAAACGGGCTAAGGCATATGAGGATATATATTCAAATTTTGGATTCTTGGAAAATCTTCATGAGTTAAATCAAGAAGAGATTTCAACAGAATCTGAAAAACTGGCTAACTTCTATTACAACGACATTCATAAAGAGGATTTTATTTCGGAGTGCCTTTATTTTAAATCCTATTTCAGAATTAATTCCGAACAGATTTCAGAAACAACAAATATTGCTGACGGTACAGATTCGGTGGAACAAAAAAACTCCTCTATTACCATTAGTAAATTATATAGTTACATGTTTAATGAAAACATTTTCACCGTATTTCCTAATATACAAATTGCCATGCGAATTTTTTTATCAATGTTGGTAACAAATGCAAGCGGGGAACGTTCATTCTCCAAACTTAAAATTATCAAGAATGAGGTGCGAAATCGCATGTCTCAACCCAGACTCAATTCTTTAAGTTTGATCAGTATTGAACATAAACTTACACAAAACATCAATTTTGATGACATTATTGATGATTTTTCAAGAGCAAAATGTAGAAAACAACTTTTTTAATAAAAAAATCTTACTATCAATAAGTATATTTTTTTTATACCTACATACATAATTGTTCTGTAGTTTAGGAATCATCATTTAGAACGTTGATCCTGAAGGAGGGGCCTATTTTTCAATGTACGCCGGGGGCCTCAAAGGGCCTTAAAACGTCCCTGGTTGTGACCTGTACTGACTTGTAAAGGTAAGTGTCCACTTGATATAAAATCTCGAGAGAAAGTCTCGAGATTGGTCTCAGGGTGTTGTCCATTTGCGGTCTGGAGATAGGTATGGGAGACTCGACAGTGACTTTAGTCGCGAGATCAAGACAATTCCATGTCGACTAGGGAGTCAACATGCATTCTGCTGTGTGGCTTGATTGCAAGTACCTATATGTGTTTTTATTTTGCAAAATGGATTCGCGTCAGGCCCTAGCTTTTTTAATAGCGTATAAGATTGTGCCGAAACGGAAGATAAAAAAAAAAGAAGTGTTGGGTAAGGAAATGGGTGGATCGTCGAATTGCCTTGGGAGCCGGTTCAACTCTCGTAAATGTGTTGCGGTTGGAGGATGCACAGCAGTTTAAAAATTTTATTACGAGTTTGTCAAGCAAGATACAAAATTACGTGATGCAATTCCTGTTCATGACAGATTAATGGTCATCTTTCGTTTTCTGGCTTCAGGTAAGCATGTGGATATTTACCTATATTTTGCGAGTACGCTTTTCTCTTTCAGGAGATGCCTACAGTAGTTTGCAATACCTTTTCCGCATTCCACCTTGTAGAATTGGAACGATAGTTGTCGAAGTCAAGCCATTTATGATGATTTAAAGGAAAAATATTTAAAGGTATGTGTAAACAAGTATTATTGAGCAATTTATGAATTAATTTCTAAATAACTTATTTTTATTATGAAACTATAAAAGTACAAACCTAAATAATTACATTTAATTAATTAAATAAGGATTGAATGAATTATAAAAATCTTGGGTTGCCTGAGACTCTCCACTGGTGGTGGAGAAAAGTTATTCTGAACGACAGTTGGTGAAGGCACTGGAGTGGAGGAGGATGAAGTATTTGTACTTGAATAGGAGGGCATTACACTGGACCAGTGGCTTCTTTCGTCCATATCCGAAATATTTGTTATTGCTTTACGAATCTCACTTTTCAATAGCCCTCTGTAATAACCCGATTTTAAAGTTTTTAATTCCAACGATACGTATTCTCCAAAGTGATTAAAATCGTCTTTCGGCTTTTTCATAATTTCAATGGCTTCCTTCAGAATATTGCCATCATCTTGAGTTTGTGACTGCCTTTTGTTAGAGCTTTTTTTTTTACTTTGTTGTATTGGTGTTGGTACATTTAGTGTTTGCTCATTCTGCAAACTTTCCGAGTTTTCCAGAGTATTATTCTGAAAAATTAAGAACGCAATTAATACCTATACTATGTCTTATATGTTGTGGTAACAATAAACAGGCGGAACTACAGCCTGGACCAACATTTACATATTTTAAATGTAATTAATAAAAAAATTAGGTACAAAAGCCAAAAAAATCTATAGGAATTAATAATACGTAGGTAAAATAGTTAAAAATCAATTTTAATTTATTTTTATTTCAGTGTCCTTCAAGTACAGAAGAATCGAAGAAATATGCAGATCAATTTGCATTAAAATGACAATTCCCACATTGCTTTGGAGCTATTGACGGCAAGCATATTACAGTGGTGGCTCCACAGAATTGTGGAAGCCTTTACTATAACTAGAAAAACACACACAGCATTGTTCTGATGGGAATCGCAGATGCCAATTATAAATTAATTTATGTTGATGTTGGTTGCAATGGTAAAATTTCTGATGGAGGGGTGTTTAATAACTGCTCCCTGCACGATGCTTTGGAAAGCAAACAGTTGCCTCTTCCTTGAACCAGAAGCACTACCCCAAAGATGTTTGCCAGTTCCATACATAATGGTGGCAGATGATACCTTTGGTATGACGTCATACATTTTAAAGCCCTATGGCTACCGAAATCAACCTGCACCGAACCGAATTTTTAATTATAGATCGAGCAGGGCTCGTCGTATAATAGAAAATGTATTTGACATTATGTCCATTAAATTCATAGTGCTCCGAAAACCAATAAATTTAACACCTAATAATGTAAAAGATGTTACTCTGGCAATATGTGATCTCTACATCAAATAACTATTTGTGCTCTGGTTCAGCTGATTTTGAAAATCCTAGTACTCATGAAATTGTAAATGGCGAATGGCGGAATGAACCCCCACCAGAAGGAACGTTGTTTTCAGTAGAAAGGAGACGGCAGCGAAATTATTCAATCTCTCAAAAAGACGTGAGAGACAATTTAGAGAATATTTCATGACAACTGCTGGTGAGGTTCGATGGCAATATCAATTCATAGGTTGAATAATTATAGGTAATAAATAAAATTTTCTTGACAGAAAAACATTGTAATAAAATTAATATACTGACCATGTTTCATGACGTAGTTCTTGTTGGTGTGAAGCAGGGTACAATGAAGTGCAATGCAGAGAAAAACTTCCACTTACTATCATATCTGTCATCTGCACCATCACTTTTTTCATCTTCTGTAGTTCCTGTGAAACCTGAAAAGTTTTAAATGCCGTGATTCGAATTTCAATCAGTTCAATTTAATAATAAATAATAAATATACACTATAATTACAAATATACATACCTGATTACGTAAGTTATGTATCTTTCTTTGTACATCGTTAGCATCACAATTAAATTTTGTCGCAATTTCTTCATACGCACACATTTTCTTATCACGGTTCCTGTACAACTTGTGGTTAACATTCCACAAAAATTCCTTTTCCTCATACAGATTGATTAATTGAAAAATTTCCTCATCTAGCCATTGTCATACACTCATTTTATCAAATTAATATAATTAATATTAATTAATTTATACACAAAAAAGAATGTAAATTATTTTGAAAAAAGTGAAATTATTAAATTATAATTAATTAATTAGTTATTAAATACAAGCTGTTTGTAGTGATAGTGCTCTCAGAGCTCTTCCAACATTGACGGAAGACTGGAGAGTGGAGACTAGATCTCAAGAACAGGAATGAACATGTCCACTTGCGACACGTGCAGTCTCGGCGACCAGTAACGGCTTGTCTCCGAGAGTGCTCTCAGGCCCATAAACATTTGTGAGTCTAGTCTCGAGACTATTTTGTCTCAAGTGGACACTTACCTTAATGTAATAATCAAAAAGATTCGTCAAAAAACCGACAGTCAAGTGGAGCAAGTTTGCTCGACCTGAGCGCATCCTGAGCGGCACCATTCGGCGCTCTCTGTCGGTACTGACTAGCGAATGCTCATGTTACATTACATTCCATTACAACGTTCAGCTGCAAGTCAGTCGCCGTCTTTAACTTAATTGATTCGATTGTTGAAACCTTTCATTCAGTATTTATTCGATAGTCAAAAACTTTCGATTGTTCCCAATATTAGTAGAAACTGCTGCTTATAGCAGTTATAGCCAGAGAATCCTTTGCTCTTATTTTCCATGGCGGAAATTTGTCTTGTAGTGGTTGTTGGATTCAGTTCAACTCTCACCAAAAATGCCTCTTTCAATTGCACACATCTAACATTTGCTTTTCCCTTGACTTATTTTACTTTTACGCTTCCCGTCTCTCTGAAAAAGATGCCGACAGCGCCCTTTACAATATGCAGTAATACTTATATCAAAGTGCACTATATTATATCAATATATTTCTAATTATATTATATTTTCTTCTCTAAGGCACCATAAGGAACTACTTTTGTACTACGGTATGTTTGGTAAATCGGTCCCATTTGACCTCAGGAAGCTGTATGTAAGCTGTATCTCTTTACTTTCAGGATACACCCTGTGTATTACTATCGGTACTTCCAGCTCATTTAAATAGCAATCAAATATTAAATTAATCGTATTTTTTAAATGTAAGAGTAACAATTTTGTAATCACAAATCACTTTGTTAAGTAAATTCCATATTCTCCTAACATACAATTTCCATGCTATTGAATGAACTTCTTATCTTAAAAAGTTAACATGTAATTTAATATCCATGTTGTTAATTTTTTGAAAATGTTGGTGTTTTCCAGTAGAGCTAATTACTTTCGTTGAGTGATTATATATCTTATTTATCTATTTTCCTTTCTAAAAATTAACTTTTTCCATTTTAATTATTTATTCTTACTTGTCACTGAAATAGGTAATTTTAGTTGGATAGCTGTATATTTTCACAGCATCTTATTATTACATTCTGCTACATGTAAAATTTTAGTAGATGCTTGGTATGAACATAAGGGTTATTTTCAAATTAAGGGACCTAAAATGATCCTAATTGGGAGTCGTGCAATTTTACTTCACCGGCTTTATTGTGCAGATTTAATCTTCATTTTTAAATAAAATATTCTAAATAAGTATATAAAAAGAAAATTGAGGATCATACCAGTTCAATATTTTTTGTGCAATTGTACGCGAAGTAACAACTTCGCGTACGCCATGCAGGCCGCAAAACTTAATTTCGCGGCCGCTGTCATAGCGACGGCCGTAAAATTTACTTTCGCGGCCGTTGTCATAACGACGGCCGTTAAACTGAATGTCACATATACATACATATTTATTTTGACACATGAGAATGGACAGTTTTTAGAAATTATTTATTATTTATCTCATTTCCATGGTAACATGAAAGCCGCCCGTCTTTCTATTTACGCCGAAAATTATAATT
>JABXWE010005463.1:0-14610 GCA_014611495.1 Limonius californicus
CATTTTGTTCCATTGCACTTGCCTGCAAATTTTCATAAATATCGTTCTTTTCGTTTAAAAGATATTTACTTGGTTCCATACTTTATCCCAACCCTGTATTTGTTTTATTATCACATTTAGAGGGGCAGAATTTGCAGCGTGCTCTTTTGTTTTTGTTGCTAGTCCCAAGTAGAGGTTCAGGTGGTTGTTGAATTGTTGTAACTATAGCAGCAGCTTGTGCAGTACGAGGTAAATGTTTTCTTGCCAAAATGAAAGGTTTTACCAGTTGCTTGCCCAGTTGTTCCAAAAATATTCTTCTTCTGAATAAATTATTTTTATTCCAATCCGGATTTATTTCTCGCCATAAGACGAACGCGTTGTAGGCACTGGTATCTAAGATATTGTAAAAATCAATTATAGGCCATCGATTTGTTTTCCGTTTGCATGTATACGTAGCATTTAGCTGATCCAGTGTGTCAACTGCTCCTTTTGTAGAATTATAGTCAAGTATAATTTGCGGCTTTTTGTCATCTCTATCGCTTACTTGCTTACTATTATGGAGTGTACTCATTAGGATGACGTTATTATTTTTTTTAGGAATGTATGACACAACTGTAGTGTCCTTAGTAAAGTAGAAGTTGGAGCTATGTATATCTTTATTTATTCCCATGACAGGCAGCTCAGGTTTGTTTTTCCTAACCGTCCCTAACATGGTAAGATTTCTTTTGAGGAGCATTTGTCCCAACTTGTATGACGTAAAAAAATTATCACAAGTCACATTCTGTTCTCTAAGTTCGTAGGTGAGATCTAAAACTACTCGCATGCCTTGATTCTTTTCAGGTGCTCCACCAGGCGCTTTTCCCGTGTATACTTGAACTTGTAGGGCGTAAGAACTTGCACTATCACAGAGCGTCCATATTTTGATGCCATATTTTGCTGGCTTGCTTGGAATAAACTGTTTGAAGGGACATCGGCCCCGGAAGCCAACCAATTGTTCATCTACAGTCACATTTTCTCCAGCATTGTACAATTTCGGTAGTATTTCTACCCACCTTTCCCAAAAATCTCTTATAGGAGCCAGCTTATCACGTAGCCTTCTTTCTTGACGATCATTTTTGTTATCAAATCGTAACACGCGTGAAATACAACAAAAATTTTTCAGTGACATTGTTGCCCGAAAAATAGGTCTGCCTGTTTTTCCATTCCACAAACTTTTGGTAGATTCACCGTGCGATTTGTAAGCACCAGCTAACAGTAGCAAACCTATGTATGCTTGCAATGTAATTACATCTAATTCTTGCCACTTATCACCATACACTCTGCGCCCTTCAATATTAGTCATCTTCAAAATTATATTTTCCAAGGAGCTGTTCAAAATTAGTTGAAATGCAGATTTTATATCGTGGACTCTTGCAACGCAGTACTTAGTCGGACCGGGTGCAACTTTTATAATATTTGCACTAGTTGCACGACCTTGTTGTGAAAATGGATCTAGCTTCCAATTTATAGTTTTGTCTTTAAATTGGACTGACTGCACAGGTTGCACTGTAACATTTGTTTGAAGAGCATTGTTTACAACGTCATCGTCTGACTCTGACTCATAATCACTAGGCCCGCTAGTATGATTTTCTTCTTCAGAAGCTTCATCGTCACTGTCGCTCAGATTTTGAAGAATATCTGCCATCTCTTCATCACTAAGAAATTTGCTTGCCATTATTGTTATTTTCACAACTCACTACGAAATAAATTCTACTTCACTCTGTAACGCAACGAACAGAACTGTAGTGTTGGTTTCACAATAATTCGCTATTTATGTCTGTCGTAAGTTGCAAGTCTGTACTTGTTTCAACCCACACACGGGCACCTGCAACAACTTCGTTCAAACTCGTCTACTGCAGAACAAACATGTTAGTACGCGTTAGGCATCAGTAAAAGATCGTATTTGCAGAGAAAGTTATTGGAAATAAAATGATATCCGCTCTGCCAACATAATATAATTTCGGGTCATAATAACCCGAGGGACATCTGTGTAACAATTACGATTAAAAAATGAACATGGCGTCCCAATACAAAAAAAATGTAAACTATATAATCTGTAACACCTAAGAGACAAAGTCAATAAATATTGAGCATAAATATTTAGAAATGAAAAAGTTATTAATATATGAATTCAATTTTGGGTCATATAGACCCGAGGAGAACAGCAGGGTTAAAATAAAAAAGTTGATATCATTTCCAGCCAAACAGGAAGTCCTTTTAAACCGCCAATATCTGCATTGTATCCGCCATAGTTCGGAACATTCATGTAGAAAATTTTGTTGAAATATTTGTATATATATTATAAGTTCCGTACTTTTACCCAACCCTGTATAGTAAGAATACGAAAAGTATTCCTCATACAAATGAGTTTTAAATGGCCATTAAGTAATTTCTAACCACCTAATTTTTGTTCAAAATAATAGGTTGATGATGAGGATTGATGATTTGAAAGAGCGAGATCTAGGACGCGGTTTTCCAGGCATCTCTATGCACTTAGGCCGTATGGTCCATTGTACATCCTTACTAAGAATTTTGTCTATCTGGGGTAATTCCAACTCCAGTAGTGACTTTTAACGTGTCACACATCGCAGTGGCACGGGACCTACGGCTTTACTTCTTATCCGACAGAAGGCGCATTTTCAGATTTTTCCAGCTAGAAAAATCTCGCCGACCTCAGCCAGGTTCGATCCTGCGTCCCTCGGATCTAAAGGCAAATGCGCTAACCACTAGGCCACCGAAGCCGGCAAATAATAGGTTACTGATTAAGAGATTTAGGTAACAATGTCTATTTCAATTTTTCAAAGTAATTCTACGATCACAGTAAGCAGATAAACTAATGACACCAATTCTGTCAATTAAGTTGCACTAAACTCCATGCAACAACTACAGGTTTGAGTGATGCAGGACGTTTTCAAACCACTGTATTGCCTAACTGTGCCTGCCCAAATCATACTACATAGGTAAAAATTACGCATTGTACAGAATTTTTATAAAATATTTTGTATTTTCATAAAACCAACAATATTAACATATGAACTTTGAGATAAGTAAACTGTAAGAAGAAATGTAAATTGTTATCTAAATTTCAGATTATATAATGATAATTAAAAATGCACACATTTTCCTTCCTGCAGAGTGTATTCAATTCGGTGATTAAATGTTCCCTAATTAGAGTTGGCTGTGGATATCACAATGCATATCAAACCTGTCATATACTAAATATTGCGTTCAGTTTTAGCGGTAGCTATTGTAATCTTTCAAAGCGAACCGACATGTCGTGTCGGGTAGTAGGCATAAAAAGTTTGTTTAGAGCAAATAAAACAGATCATACATTTATTAATGCAAACATAATAAGCACTTAAGGTGGAAATGGACATTTCCTCCTACACCAGTTCATTTAAACTGTAAAAACTCATATTTTGCTATGGCAACACAAAAAAAATCTACTTGTGTACATTTATAATATTCATTCCTTATAATTTAAACAAAACAAACACAGATAAAGCCAAAATAAAATAAAAATATGATAACCTAAAAATAAAGTCAAGAAGAAAAATAAATTAAATAGAAACACACATTAATGACGTAATAAATGATCAAACTGCCGTCCACATTGCTGTTCAGATAAGTCAATCCAACGCAGTAGATAACTTCTAACGCGAGTTTGATTGACCTACACGATTCAATAATTCTTTCAGGTAAATCTTCCTGAGTGTCTACGGGAGTTTCGAATGCATCGTTTTTTCTTTACCCCACTGAAGGAAATCTAACGGAGTCTAGTCGGGACTACATGGAAGTCAAATGTGAATTGCACCTCTTGCAATTATTCTGTTATGGAAAGTTTTATCTTGGTAGTTTGTTACAATTCTATGGAAGTGGGCAGGTGCTCCGTAATTTTGAAACCACATACTATGTCTGGCATAAACAGAAATGTCTTCTTAAAGATGAGGCAAATCATTTTCCTATAATGTAACTACATTTCCCCATTTAAACTGCCCTCACCATACCAACGTTTACTGTAAATATTCTATGAAACTATGCTTGCCGAATCCAGTGTGGGTTGTGTTGTGGATAGAAATGGCCATTACGTCTATTTACACACATATTCTTAATAAACGTCGGCTAGCTAGAAAATAGAACATTTCTTAAAAACAGTGGATCAGTAGTAACTTCTGTAATACTGAATTTTGGCTGAAGCCTACAGTTCTTGCAACTGCTCTTTGGCTTATGTGGGGATTACCAGTTACTCGCTCATTGACTGGCGCTTCAGCTGCTACAGTTGTGACATGTTGTCTCACTTTTGACTTGGAAAACTGTCAATACTGCTGCAAATTTCTTTCTGAACGTCTAAAGACATTATGTGATGGAAAGAATCTATCCGGGTACGTTTGTGCATATCGTCATGCTACTAAGAACCCCCCTCCGTACGCATTCTCCCACAATCAACATCGTATCCGTTTTCTAGCTGTTGGAATACATTGAAGTTGAGTGCTATTGCGACACGGATCTGTACAAATAAACAACTTTGTACAGAAGTTTGTTAGGTTTTGACAAAACAGTAGTTGTCTGTCTAAAGCACTCTTAATGTAAAAAAATATTTTTTATAACTAAAAAGACAATTGAACTATGCATTTCATGAACATATGAGAGGTGTAGCGTATCTACTTGCTACAAGATAAAGTGATCACACTGTATATTACTCTTAATAAAAAATTCTTTTCGCGTCTTAAATTGAACCATCATTGAAATATCAATTTACACAACTTTAAAATAAAATATTTTGCTGCTCTCTTGATTAAAAGGTTCTTTACATCAGTTTAATTTTAAAACGGGTTTTACGTTATAAAATCACCCTCATATAGGTATTTATCTTCCCTTAAATGCACCTAAAAATTCTAAATATCATTAGATATTATGTTGAATATATTTTGAAGACAATTATTGTATAATCACCTTATGCAACAGTTGTGGTGTATTTCCTACTTCCTAAAAATTACCGATTCGCTTAAATGTTATATTTTCCACTAAATCATTAAACAAACCTGCTTTATAATTCTGTATCTCTTAAAATGTCGTTCCCACTCCATGAAACGTAAACATTTAAGAATGTTTTTTATCCTAAGGACATCCCCATAGGCATATGTGGCACCAAATGGACGGAGATCCAGCACACTGTGGAAGTCAAGAAAATGGCTTAATATTAAATGATAAGTGTACAAGAAGATGGATAGGGCATGGAGGATGCAGCACATGATTTGTCAGTGTCATCCTCTTCTTCAGAGTCCTACAATCCTGGATAGAACTTGGCACCATTGTGTATCGTGCCCCAACTGGTTCCATTTTCTTCCATTGTCTTCCAATTGATTTTATTTGAAATTCCTTTCCAGCGCAACCATCCATTTGTTCCTTGATCTGCCACTTTCCTTCTTCCTTACGGTTTACTATTGATGATACATTTGATTATATCAGATTCATCATACAGGGCTTTGATTTCGAAATTAAACGTCTTACTCCATTGTCCCCCTTCTTGTATAGAGTCATAGATTTTCCGCAGTATTTTTTTTTTTCAGATGATTCTAGCTCTCTTTCTCCCTTTTTATTTAAACACCATGGTTTTGCTGCGTATGTGATCACATACGGTGCGGAAAAGACTGGCAGATTGACCGACATAAATCATAAATTACGAAATTTGTTGAACTGAAAACCATTTTTGGTCAAATTAGCCTTGAAGACAAATGCAATAATTTAAATGACGTTTGTTAATGTTGCTTGCTTTCTTTGAAAGAGCGAGATCTAGGACGCGGTTTTCCAAGCATCTCTATGCATTTAGGCTACATTCGGCCGATTGTACACCTAACTATGAATTTTGCCTATCTGGAGTAATTCCAACTCCAGTAGTGATTTTTAACGTGTCACACATCGCATTGGCACGGAACCTACGGCTTTACTTCGTATCCCACAGAAGGCGCATTTTCAGATTTTTCCCCGCTGGATAAATCTCGCCGTCCTCAGCCAGGTTCGAACCCGCGTCCCTCGGATCTAAAGGCATATGCGCTAACCACTAGGCCACCGAGGCCGGCTTTTGTTCATGTGAGTAGTGTTTGTAAGCAACACAATTATAAGTTTCTAGTTTGAATTTGATTCTGACTTTTAAAAATTCGATTTTGAAATGGCGTTTCTTGTTAAAATCCATACAAGTTTGACCAGCGTGCGGTTCTACAATTGGTATGCGCTGAGGGTGCGCAACCAATGCAGATGCATACACGCGAATGCAAGCAGTGTATGGAAGTGCATATATTGCGTACCTAACAGTGAATGAATGGTACCCAAAATTTAAGAATGGAAAAAAGGGGGCAATAGATGAGCCACGACCAGGCTCACGGTCAACTGCATTAACAGAAAACATTATGGCATATGTGGACGGCCTTATTAGAGAAAATCGTCGCATTTCAATTAGAGCAATTTCAGAAATTGTGGGTGCGAGTGTAGGATCTGTCCATAGTATTGTTGGTAATCTAGGTTACAGCAAAGTTTATTCTCAATGGATTCCTCGCCTATTGCCTAATGTACGAAAGTGCTTGCGAATGGACTTGTTCTGTCAATAGTTGGTGGTGACGAAACTTGGTGCCATTACTACGAGCCATACAGTAAGTTATCATCGATACAGTGGAAACATTCAAGTTCACCATCATCGAAGAAGTTTAAAGCACAATCTTCTGCTGGCAAGGTGATGTTGATAGAATTTAAGGAACCTGGAGTAAATGCCAATGCAGATCTGTATCATGAAACGTTGAATAAGCTTCTTCAAGCAATAAGACGGAAACGTCGTGGAAAAAAAGGTGTCCTTTTGCTGCACGACAACGCTAGGCCTCATGTTGCTAATGTGGTGAAAGAAAATCTTCAATGAAGGAAATGGAGGCTTTTAGAGAATCCTCCCTATAGTCCGGATCTATAGCCTTGCGATTTCCATATTTTTGGACCGCTGAAAAAAGGCGTTAAAAGGTCGGCATTTTGAGACTGACGGACAAGCACATATGGCTGTGAAAGTCTTTTTCAATCAACAGTCACAAGAGTTCTATGAGCAGGGTATACGTTGGTTAGTAAAACAGTGGCATAGGTGCCTTAACTATGACGGTAATTATTTGTAAATACATTGTTGAATACATTTTTTATGAAGCAAAGATGGGTTTCAATTGTACACACCTCGTATGTATCTCTATTTTCTTCAGAGATTTCTTGTAGATATGGTCTATCGGACGCCAGTTACACATGAACAGGAATTAATTCTCAGAATGCCGCTACTATATAAAAACTTGGTAGCAACCATTATTTAATAATATACGGAAAAAGCGAAACTTATTTTTGCGCTATTTTAGATACTAGATATTATGGCATTAAGATTTAAAAACTTATTTCGACCAAATATCATCGTATATCGTATTCACACGTTCAGCTAGTATGTACGAGTAATATTGGCGTAAACATAACAAACCCTTTCTGGGGAGTTTTAAGAAGATGATAGAAGAAAACAATTTTGTAAAATACACTCACAGCTGCAGCTCTACACGTGTATAGGTCAGTCGCATATACGACTGAAAGCCAGGGAAAACAGCATTTATCCCGTAGTTTTCCTGTGGTGTCTTAGGACAAACAACTCAAAACCGCCGCAAGCTTCTTTTAAAGTTTATGTTCGTGAAATACTTGCCGATGAAACACCGTGCCCAGTATATAGCCAGAAGATGCACGAGCACAAGCATCAGTTAGAAAACAGAAGACGCAAACCTAGGCCATACAGGCCACATAATTCGTGTGTTAGGGGAAGAACAAAAATGCGATAAGTGGAGTAAGCTGGAGAACGTTCTGACATTCCTTAATTCTTTGGGTAATGAGTGTTCAGATAAAATGGAAATACAATTAATAAATTCACACTTGAAACAGGCCGGTGAATTACTTAAATTTTGTAGTACTTTAGAAACTGGGGACTCTGATTCAGTACTATCAAGGAAAATTATATTTTTGGAAGAACAGATTAGACTTTTATTGCAAAATTCACCTAGATATTCCAGTAATACATTGATTTGGGCATGTACACTATTTTATACACATCCCGGAGGATACATACATTTAAGAAATGCCAACGTACTGACTATTCCCAATTCTAAATATTTAAAAACATTATCACAGAAACTAGGAGCAGCGGAATCAGGCATAACCAACTCTCATATTAAATACATCGAAGAAAAGGTAAAATATCTTAATGAAAAGGAAAAATTAGTTAATTTGTTATTAGATGAAATATATGTTAAATCAGACATATCCTATAAAGGGGGGAAAATAGAAGGATTTAGCGGCAATTCCTTAACCGAAGCAGCAAGTACAATACAAACCTTCATGATTTCATCTATAACATCCCATAATAAAGATGTAGTAGCCTTATTTCCTGTTAAAAATTTAACTCACGAATATTTACTTCAATTAACTCACCAAGTACTAGAAGTTTTAACTATTGCTGGATACACTGTTATTTCTATAATATCTGACAATAACAGAGTGAACAGAAAAATGTTTGAAACATTATGTGGTGGTATTATGCAGTCAAGTATATCCAACCCATATAGTGTAAACAATTCCATATTTTTATTATTTGATAGTGTACATATAATAAAATGTGTTCGAAATAACTGGCTTAACCAAACTGATAATAAACAGACATTCGTTGTTCCTAAACCAAACCCAAACGAAATTATAGACACATGCGAAAAATACTTTGCACACGTTAGTGATTTAAAAAAATTATATGCAGAAGAAGAGAATAAATTAGTAAAATTGGCACCATCTCTTTCCAAAAAAGTGTTGTACCCTTCCTCAACCGAGCGACAAAATGTTGGATATTGTATTAAGCTTTTTGATGAAAAAAATATTAACGCTTTAAAAAGTATCCATGGGGATTCTTTAGATGTTGGTGGTACGATTGCATTTCTTGAGCAAATACTCAAGTGGTGGAAAATCGTGAATTGCAAGTCTAAATATAAAGGAGAACGTTTTAGAGATTCTTTTTATGATCCCATTTTGGCAGATTTAGAAAACTGCAAGAACGTTAAATATTTAAAACAGTTTTTGGAGTGGCTGTCTACGTGGGACAAGCTGGAAGTACAAGGAGACACTACCACTGGAAATAAATCAAGAAAACGTCACGGAAAATTATCTTATGAAACACAGTTTTCAATGCAACATACCACGAAAACTTTTATAAAGCTCAGCGAATATTTAATTAGCAAACACAATTTTGAGTACGTACTTTTAGGAAAATTCCAGACGGATCCGTTAGAAGCGCGTTTTGGACAGTACCGCCAATTAAGTGGTGCTAATTATCACATATCTGTTTCTCAGGTTTTAGAATCCGAGAAGAAGTTGAAATTTCTCAGTTTGATCAAACTAACATCTTCAAGAGATGGTCAATTTCAGTTGTCAGAGTTTCTGTTAGACTGCGACGAAGATAAAAACATCCCAAACTCAGATTTTTCTATAGATGAGTTTTTTAATGATGTACCAGATATCGCCAAGTCACACATAGTATCAGAGAACGATGTTTCAATTTTAATATATATATCCGGGTATATAGTTCATAAAACACTAAAAACTATTCGCTGTGGTGCTTGTAAACGAAGTATCAGCTATGACAAACAAATCCAGATCGATATAGAAAAATCACCGGTTTGGCAATACTTAAAAATCAACGATAGAGGAGGACTACAATGGCCCAAACAAAATATAATTGAAATAGTTTCGTTGATGTTTTCAATTTTTAATGCGCTATTGACAGAACGATTTGAAGAAAAATTCGTGCAACTTAAAGTGAAACACAAGGATTTTCTGACTAAACTCACACTGATGTCTGTGCAAAGTAATATTGAATGTAATTGTGTAGATTCTAAGTTTATTATAGCAAAGACAGCTAATACTTTTGCTAATATACTACTTAACAATTACTCTAAAATAAAAAATGACAAGTTTAAATTTACTAGTAAAAAACGAAAAATAGACAAATTGTCAAGTGCTGGAAATTAAATTGTAATAACATTTGATTTGTATTAAGTTTATTTTGAAATTATAGTATTTTGTTGCATTAATATTTATATAACTAACTTATATTATGTTTTATGAATTAATATGTTTTATAAGCCAAAAAAAATAAAAAAATATATAGAGAATGTTGTTGTGTAATAAATGTATGTTAATTTAAATCTTGATATTTTTCCAAAACGAAGAAATTAAAACGTCAGGCACGTTTTAGTAGATCAACAGAAACGATGACGTATGAAAATTACTTACATAAAACATTATTTATCTGATTTATCAAAAACATCGCCTTTGAAACACTAAAAACCGCTGCCACTGTATTTACGTACGGCAGAAAGTCGGACTAGTTGTGTGACGTCACAGAATTAGCATGCTGGCCTTCCCTACTGTATGGCCTAGCGCAAACCCAAACAAATGAAGCACTTCCAGCCATAAAAAGGAGAAAAGGACTATTTGTTCTATCTGTTAATTATCCCGTTCGTCAGGATTATTTCCACTTGTTTTGTATGTGAATTTCTTCTTGAGCAAATATGATAAAACTGAGGCTCATACTACTTATAATTTTTGATTTTATGGAAACTCAATTATAGTCAGTTTGATATTGTTCTTAATCTTTCCTTCTTCAATTTCGGAATTTGAAACAGATATCAAAACTATGGAAATATTGTGCTAGATGTTTAAATGCCACGCTTTCATTATTTTGGTAAATATTTATTTCTCACCTGAATATATGCTCAGTTTCATATGAAACGCACCACCCATTAAAAATAAAGCTACGGTTTTAAAAATTTGTTAAAATAATCTTTTATTATTGCATATGAAATGATCACTATTTCCATTAAACAAATAAAGTGGTTGTAGTTGTCGTCTACTGTCTCTCATCTATTTGTTACTGTTTGTGGGCAAATGACGTCCGCAGGAAGGTACGTCGATATCGAGGAGAAAGACGAAATCTAGAATTCCTTGAAAGACGCCGTACAGCTTTAACACCTGGAGTTATGGTTTGGGGTGCAATTTGTTCGGTAGAAGATCACCTCTTGTGTTCGTCCCAGGCACTTTAAATGCTCATCGCTATATCCATAATGTCCTGGAAACGGTGTTAGTACCATTCATGCAGACGTTGCCAAACGGTATTTTCCAACAGGATAACGCGCACTGCAAGCATTACCAGAACGCACCTCCAACAAGCACAATTGCAAATGTTGCCCTTGCCTGCACGATCACCGGAGTTATCGCCGATCGAACATCTTTGGGACATGATGGGCCGGCGACTAAGATTATTCCCAAGAGCTCCAAACAACTTAGACGAGCTGAGACACCAACTTGAGGTTAATAAGTGGAACGAGATACCCCATGAGAACATAGACCACTTGATAGAAAGCATGACACGACGAGTAAATGCTTGCATTGTATGGCGATGTTACACATTATTAATTTTGTTTTCGTTGTTGTTAATGTTTTCTTATAATTGTTAATCTGTTTTTATGAAAACCTGATCATTTCATACGCAATAATGAAACATTATCTTAGCAAAGTTTCAAACCTGTAGCTTTATTTTTAATGGGTGGTGCATTTCATATAAAATGAAGTATATAGAAAGGATTGGGCAGAAGTACGGAACAATGCAAATATCTTTAATACGGCAACAGCAATTTCGCCAGAATGATCTACATGAAGGTTCCGATAAACGGAGGATGCAGTGAAGGTGTTAGCGGTTTAAAAATTCTATATTCAGCCACAAAAGATGGCGCTATATACGTATCTCCCGGGTAATATTACTTTTATAGAATATAAAAACGGGAGATCGGTAACATCTGGTGTGGTAGTAGTTTCCTTAACTAAATATACGAATATTACTTATTGCAAATTTTTGAAATCCCATTCTATTATTGTACATATTAAACGGGATGTAATACAATAACAAAAGCCAACATTTAAATTGTAAGTATTTATTCTAAAAGAGGATTTGGTGTAAAGTTGGGAAATATACAAACCGTGATAGAACACATTGATTATATTATTAAGTTTAATATATTGACAGAACTAGGTATGAGAGAAGAGAATTTGTATCTACCTACATCCATGTAATATGGTCTATAAACTTCAACCTGTTTCCGAACAGAATATTAAAAATACTGAATCGTCTATAATTATTTTTCTTAAAGAAGCAATAGAACACAATGACGCCAAGCAAATATGCATACCAATGATTCCCCACAAATGTAAATTTAACGTCCATAAGGAGATAAAAAAACTATTACACTCGATTCACAGAAGTATACCTACTACATTAAAAGATAAAAATGGAGTCATCATTACCACTATTGAAGATAAGATACACAGATCCAAGAAATACATCGAAGAGTTATTTTACAACAGACCAGAAAAGTATGACATACAAATAAATAAAGTGCAACACGCAATACATGCGAAAAAGCTATGGGGCCAGACGAAATACATGCCGAACTATTAAAATACTTTGTTGGAAATAGTGCAAATGTCTTAACTGATTTATTTAACACGATACATAAGAATGGAATAATAGCCGAGTTTGTGTCTACATTTATTACACTCTCAAAGAAGAATAAAGCCACAGAATGTAATGACTATCGCACTATAAGTTTAATGTGCCTGATATTTAAGGTATTTCTTAATAATAAAATATAATTCATGCACGTTTACATCAAAATTTGTGAATAAGATATTTCCAACAAGTTCGGCTTCAGGAGCGGATCGAGGGACTAGGGAAACACTATTTGCCATTAATGTATTAACATTAAGATTCTTGGATGTTAATAGAGATTTATAAGTAGGCTTCATCGGTTTCTTAAGGTACAACATCAGCTGCTATTAGACGTACTCTGTAAACTACACATTAACTATAGAGATATCAGGATGATATAGAACTTTTACTGGTATCAGAAAGTTGCAGTAAAAATATATTACAATTTTAGCCAAGAAATTACAATATGCCGAGGAGTCAGGCAAGGATGTATATTGTCAGTATTACCATTTACTTTCGGCTTAGACCGCGTCGTCATTTGGAAACTACACCCAGCATTATCAGATAAGGACCGACCTGTAGCTTGTCTGCCTTTACAAGCACTTGCTCTAGAAGTTTGAGCAATATTTGTCTCCTAGTGTTCGAGTCTTCACAGTTTTCTCCAATTATAACAGTGGCCCTGAGATCGTTTCATACAGGTTGGTGCAAAATTTATTTGGTTTATGTGTTGATTGAACACTTTATACATTGATTTATTTATTATCTTGGTTACATTTTTGATATCAATAGCAGCCCAATGTTTAGGTTTAACCATGCCATTATTTTATATTTGTTCCAACTAGATATTTATTTTCTCTCATGCTCAAGCTTAAATAGTTAAATAAACAAATGAAGAAATAAAAATAAAATTAGCAAACAGCAATATATATATTGCTGTGTATTTTTCTTATAAATAAATAATTATAATTGTGTAATTTCGTTGGGCGCCAAATTTTGAGTTTAATCTAAATTAATAAACCTAAATTGACATACCATAGCATCTAAATTGACTCTAATTTCTCAGGTTAAGGTGAATACGTGGCTTCACTAGTTTAGACAGGTATATATGAATCAAATATAACACATAATATCATCAGTACATAATTAAATTTAAAACTTAGCTTGAATATCCAGTCCCTTGGATGGTAGTGTAGACACCAATTCTTCGAAGACTGCTACCGCTGCATATTTTTATTTTGACAAGTTCCATTGTATCGGCCGATATCAGTTGAATTTAGCAATGTCAGCTTCCAGTACGCAAATTTAAAGTTTAGTGGAATAATTTTCAGAAGCACAGTATTAATTACACTCAAATGTTCCAATTTAATTACGGTAAGTTCTTTTTCATACGTTAAATTTATTATATTCAATAAATGAATACGTAGAATTTTATTTTATTCTTATTTAATTACTGTTGTAGTTATATAAATCACTTTTTGGCATTTGGTAAACAAAGAGACTTAACCTCACTTTTGAGATTCAAAGTAATGCATTTATTTTACATTACAATTAAATTTGGGCGCTGATAAAAAAAATGCGTGCATTTAGTTCGATGGCCATATAGGTACTAAATCAATTATTTTCTGCCAGACACCTCTGCAAATCTGACAAAATCGAATCGTAACCAGGCAACATAACAAAGACAAGAATGGAATTTCCAAAACAAAAATTAGTGAGACATTTATAAATAAATTTAAAATGATTGATAGAAAGCTTATGCCTAAACCTATTAAAAAACTAATTTTAGATTCAGAATCCCTGAATTATTATCTATAAATAGGCCAATAAAAATAATAAATAATAATAAAATAATAAAATAAAATAAGCCAATATTCGAAATTACAAAAATATTATATTTTTCAAAATATTGTTAATTATACTAAAATGATTCCAACAGCTAATAAAAACACACTTAACACAATTCTTGAACAATTATACGAGTTTTACAACACAACAAACCTCCTATAAGA
>JABXWE010005465.1:0-16122 GCA_014611495.1 Limonius californicus
TGCGGGCGTCCCTTACATACTAAACATTCATGCAACATGCACCCTAAACTTAACTAAGCGAATGCGGTCGCCCCAGTCGGGATTCGAACCCCCCAACGGAGCAACTGCATTTGCAGTGACCTCGAGTGGCCAATGCGTTCTCGCACTAAACCACCGAGGTCCCTTATAGCCACACACTCTAGAAAAATTAATAGTGTTTATCAATCAAAAAGATTGAGTCTAGACAAGTATTTCTTTCTTAACAATAGCTTAACAGCAGAAAACTGGCTTAAAGATATGCTATCCATATCTCGCCTTACATCTAGCAAACAAAACCTTTGTAACAATGGTATTGTTTTATCAAACAAGGACCTTTTATAATTTATATAACTGGGGTTACTAGCTAGTTACTCTTCTTTCTAGAACGCACCCTGCAAACTTCTATTTCCATCAAATGTCAGATCATTTTAGGTATGGCAAAACACAATCCAACAGTTTTTTCTAAATCTAAGAAACCCGATTAATTATTATATAATCAGTATTGAAATTTAAACGGTTAGTATATGGCTAACATATAAAGATTAATAATGTTGAGAGCTCGAAATCAAAGTAATGGCAATGCATAACTTACCCAACAAGAACCACAGTCTGCTTGGTTGTTGATCTCTCCTATACTGGGGCAGTTTGGCCAATGTATGCGAGCATCAAAACTCTCTGGAATTTCCAGTCCATCCAAGTCGTATTCAATTTCTAAGGCATAGCTATTGTCACGCATATGAAAACAACCCCCTCCTATGCGATGTGCAAGTGGATTTAGTCCAGGCTCCCACAATTGCTTCCTTCTCGTAAATAAACCCTGACTGTACGATTTTGAAAGTAACGGTAGCAATAGTGCGATGATTGGTACTATCTTCGCCCTCATTTTTCTGTTTAATTGGCAGAAATGTAAGATAGTAGCAGTAAAATAAGGACACTTACCATGTGATGTATAAATTTTCTTCTTGAATAGTAACTGGCACTGGCAATAGCGTGAAATATTGCAACCATATTTATACAAACAATATTATGAAGAATGTGAAAGTTTTCATAAAGAGAAGATACCGTTTTATTAGGTAAAACAAACTTGAACAACTTCAAACTATTAAAAAAACTCCGAAACAAACAGAATTTATGATGCAATTCAACCAAATGTTACACATCGTATTTCAAACCAAGATAAAATTTTTATCCTAAACGTAAGTTTGTTCTATTAAACTTGTTTGATGGCGATTCAATATTGTATAGTTCAATTATACACATTTTACACAAATCACTGTTCTTTAATTGCAGATGGTCATACAATTGAAATAATAACTACCGAATAAATTATTTCACTGTCCATGAATATTACATTATAACCAATTAATTTTGATTATAGATATTACTTCTGTTTGCATATTTCCAGGCTATAAAATAATTTCAATCTCTATAAGTTTACCTTTACCGATTTAACAATGGAAATGCTGTTTTATTAGATATAATAATACACCACTCCGCCTTTTCCAGAATTATTATGGTAACGAAACGATTAAAAAGAATTTATTGAGCTATTAAACTAAATAATATAACGTACGTCAAGTAATGATAGCATGGTTAATTTCCAAGATGAAACGTTATATTGTTGACACATTTAGTATATCAGACTGTCCAGATATTTCATTGTTATATTTTTTATGCTTATGCTTATACATATGTACTCAACTACATAACTAACGTCTACTGTGGCATGTTAAGATGATTTCTGCTGGCAAGTTTTTTGGAGGCTTTCTACAGTTCTTCAGTGATTAATTCAGGGGTTTTGCTATAGTGGTAGATTCGCTATTTGTCTATTTGTATATAATTGATTTTTTAATAGCGGTACTATAGATCGCTGCCTTTCTCATCTCAATCTAGTCTTTTATATAATAAACACAAGTATATAGGCTGAATGGATATTGATTGAAGGTTGTCGAACTGGTTCTTATATCTGGTGGTGTGTTGGGTTGAAATCCATAGCTTTTTCTCGTTTCTGATGGTCCGTTAGGCTCAAATCTACAACAGATATTTTTATGGGTGGTTAGTTAAATTCTAATCTGGACCTGAAGCTTAAATATCTAAGGGCTATTGAATGACGATTATAGAACTGGTTCTTCTATCTGGTGGTGTGTTAGGTTCAAATCTAGATATTTATTTTGTTTCTGATGGTCTGTTAGGCTCAAATCTACAACAGATATTTTTATGGGTGGTTAGTTAAATTCTAATCTGGACCTGAAGCTTAAATATCTAAGGGCTATTGAATGACGATTATAGAACTGGTTCTTCTATCTGGTGGTGTGTTAGGTTCAAATCTAGATATTTATTTTGTTTCTGATGGTCTGTTAGGCTCAAATCTACAACAGATATTTTTATGGGTGGTTAGTTAAATTCTAATCTGGACCTGAAGCTTAAATATCTAAGGGCTATTGAATGACGATTATAGAACTGGTTCTTCTATCTGGTGGTGTGTTAGGTTCAAATCTAGATATTTATTTTGTTTCTGATGGTCTGTTAGGCTCAAATCTACAACAGATATTTTTATGGGTGGTTAGTTAAATTCTAATCTGGACCTGAAGCTTAAATATCTAAGGGCTATTGAATGACGATTATAGAACTGGTTCTTCTATCTGGTGGTGTGTTAGGTTCAAATCTAGATATTTATTTTGTTTCTGATGGTCTGTTAGGCTCAAATCTACAACAGATATTTTTATGGGTGGTTAGTTAAATTCTAATCTGGACCTGAAGCTTAAATATCTAAGGGCTATTGAATGACGATTATAGAACTGGTTCTTCTATCTGGTGGTGTGTTAGGTTCAAATCTAGATATTTATTTTGTTTCTGATGGTCTGTTAGGCTCAAATCTACAACAGATATTTTTATGGGTGGTTAGTTAAATTCTAATCTGGACCTGAAGCTTAAATATCTAAGGGCTATTGAATGACGATTATAGAACTGGTTCTTCTATCTGGTGGTGTGTTAGGTTCAAATCTAGATATTTATTTTGTTTCTGATGGTCTGTTAGGCTCAAATCAATAGCTAGATATTTTTCTGGGTGGTTAGTTAAACTCGAATCTGGAGCTGATGCTTAAATATCTGAAGGGATGTTAAATAAATTATAGAACTGGTTCTTCTATCTGGTGGTGTGTTGGATTCAAATCTCGAGCTTTATCTTGTTCCTGATGGTAGATACTTTTCTGGGTGGTTAGTTAAACTCGAATCTGGAGTCGATTCTTAAATATCTTAAGGGATATTGAATAAAAATTATAGGACTCGTTCTACTATCTGGTAGTGAGTTGGGTTCAAATCTAGAGCTCTATTCTGTTTCTGATAGTCCGTTAGGCGCCAACCTACAGCTAGATATTTTTCTAGGTGGTTTGTTAAATTTGAATCTAGAGCTGATGCTTAAATATATAAAGGGATTTTGAATGAAGATTATAGAACTGGTTCTTCTATCTGGTGGTGTGTTAGGTTCAAATCTAGAGCTTTGTCTTGTTTCTGATGATCCGTTAGACTCAAATCTATAGCTAGATATTTCTCTGAATAGTTAGTTAAACTCGAATTTGGAGCTGATGGTTAAATATCTAAAGGGCTATTGAATGACGATTATAGAACTGGTTCTTCTATCTGGTGGTGTGTTAGGTTCAAATCTAGAGATTTATTTTGTTTCTGATGGTCTGTTAGGCTCAAATCTATAGCTAGATATTTTTCTGGGTGGTTAGTTAAACTCGAATCTGGAGCTGATGCTTAAATATCTGAAGGGATGTTAAATAAAGATTATAGAACTGGTTCTTCTATCTGGTGGTGTGTTGGATTCAAATCTCGAGCTTTATCTTGTTCCTGATGGTAGATACTTTTCTGGGTGGTTAGTTAAACTCGAATCTGGAGTCGATACTTAAATATCTTAAGGGATATTAAATAAAGATTATAGAACTCGTTCTACTATCTGGTAGTGAGTTGGGTTCAAATCTAGAGCTCTATTCTGTTTCTGACAGTCCGTTAGGCTCAAACCTACAGCTAGATATTTTTCTAGGTGGTTTGTTAAATTTGAATCTAGAGCTGATGCTTAAATATCTAAAGGAATATTGAATGAAGATTATAGAATTGGTTCTTCTATTTGGTGCTGTGTTGGGTTCAAATCTAGAGCTTTATCTTGTGTCTGATGGTCCGTTAGGCTCAAATCTACAGGTACATATTTTTCTGGGTGGTTTGTTAAATTCGAATCTGGAGCTGATGCTTAAATATCTAAAGGAATATTGAATGAAGATTATAGAACTGGTTCTTCTATATGGTGGTGTGTTGGGTTCAAATCTATAGTTTTATTTTGTTTCTGATGGTCCGTTAGGCTCAAATCTACAACAGATATTTTTATGGGTGGTTAGTTAAATTCTAATCTGGAGCTGAAGCTTAAATACCTAAAGGGCTATTGAATGACGATTATAGAACTGGTTCTTCTATCTGGTGGTGTGTTAGGTTCAAATCTAGAGATTTATTTTGTTTCTGATGGTCCGTTAGGCTCAAATCTATAGCTAGATATTTTTCTGGGTGGTTAGTTAAACTCGAATCTGGAGCTGATGCTTAAATATCTGAAGGGATGTTAAATAAAGATTATAGAACTGGTTCTTCTATCTGGTGGTGTGTTGGATTCAAATCTCGAGCTTTATCTTGTTACTGATGGTAGATACTTTTCTGGGTGGTTAGTTAAACTCGAATCTGGAGTCGATGCTTAAATATCTTAAGGGATATTAAAAAAGATTATAGAACTCGTTCTACTATCTGGTAGTGAGTTGGGTTGAAATCTAGAGCTCTATTCTGTTTCTGACAGTCCGTTAGGCTCAAACCTACAGCTAGATATTTTTCTGGGTGGTTTGTTAAACTCGAATCTAGAGCTGATGCTTAAACATCTGAAGGGTTATTGAATGAAGATTATTGAACTGGTTCTTCTATCTGGTGGTGTGTTGGGTTCAAATCTAGAGCTTTTTCTCGTTTCTGATGGTCCGTTAGGCTCAAATCTACAATAGATATTTTTATGGGTGGTTAGTTAAATTCTAATCTGGAGCTGAAGCTTAAATATCTAAAGGGATATTAAATGAAGACTATAGAACGCGCTCTACTATCTAGTAGTGAGTTGGGTTCAAATCTAGAGCTCTATTCTGTTTCTGACAGTCAAATCTGTTTTTGCTGTCTAAGTTGGTGTATACCCCTTTCACGGCGCTGTTTTAGACACTACGCCCTTAATTTACCGCAACATAACTGTTTGCGTGGTTGCTTGATGTGTTGCCTATACATTAGAACTTGCGGCCACGTAAATTTCGTTTGTGTATTTTTAATAACTTTACGCTTTTATTTTATTCACTTGTTTTAACCTACAGTTTTCCTTGGGAAAAAATCGCTACTAAATTGTATATTTTACTATTCATTCTTAAAATGTGGTTTGTAGATGCTCAACCTTTAGTATTTATTTACGTTTTAACGTATAGTTTTAGAATATAATTCATTTAACATCAGAGGACTTGAGAAACTTGTTCAATCAAAGTACTGAAATACCAGCCCAAATGTGACCTTCTATGCCGCAATCATTTACGTCTCTGATGAACTTGAAAAACAAAATTTTCGCTATATCCAGATAGGAATTTGCAACCATCTAGTAATCGAGACCATTATCAATCATTACAACCATAAAATGGACTCAATCCATGCTGAAATATCGAAAAGTAATGGCAAAATTAGAACATAATTTGATAACTACTAAGGCTACGAAAAGGTGTTCTTAAGGGAGAGTAGTAGCGCCCGCCTGTGGTCAATGGTAATTGACGATCTCCTCACCAAATTAATGAACCTAGATTCAACACTCAGGGTTATCCATATGACTTGATAGTTACTATTAAAGGCAAACGTGGTATTATTTAATAGGAAATGGTTTTAGTACAATTTCCATTAGTATATAGAATTATCTTAACAAAATAATAGACAAGTGGTGG
This sequence comes from Limonius californicus, assembly GCA_014611495.1. Lineage (NCBI taxonomy): Eukaryota > Metazoa > Arthropoda > Insecta > Coleoptera > Elateridae > Limonius > Limonius californicus. The sequence goes on from JABXWE010005465.1 coordinate 6,012, forward strand.
AGTATGTTTTCCATTAATTTAAATATTTGAGAGTAATACTCGATTAGAAATTCATTAGGAACCTACATCTTGACAGAGTTACCCAAAGTGCCACAACGGCATTTTTGACTTGTTATAAACTTTTCGGAAAAAACTGGGTACTAAACCGAAAACGATCCTTCGACCATACCTACTGGTAGCGAGATTCTACTGTGGAGCAGAAAAACTAAGAAAAATACAATGAAAAATAAATTGCTAAAAGTGCAACCCTTGCCTTATATGGGAACCACAGTTCTACTCAGAGAGGTCGTCTTACAAATAAAATATAGTGAAGGACACTTATAGACATTCACCCTAGGAACATTAATAATGTTTTTAATCACTCAAGAACATTGAGTATTTTTGCTGACAATATACAATAAACTAGAGAAAACTGAGTTAAAGATATACTATCGATCTCTCACCTTATTCTAGCTGCCAAAATCGTTGTAATAATGATATTACTCGTACAATTTATACAAGGCAAAGTCAAATGAAAACCTTGAAAGTCCCTAAAAAATGTACCAAACGAAACTTCACCTTACAAGTTGGCAACAATATTATCTTTGAAATGTAGAAGGCCTTGTTGATAACATATCATAACGACAATTGAAAATGTTGACACCGCGACAGTTTAAGTTTAAAAATAGCAACTTTACTAGAGCATAGCATCAGAGAAGAGCAACGTTCTGTTATTCGTTTCTTGCACTCATTAATATCCATCGTAGAATGTAACTATCATATAAAAATTTATGTTTGTCACTGCAACAAGTGTCTTCTTCTTCTTCGGTATATAGGCCATTGGCCTGTTAATTACCTACAACAGAGTAGGTTCTGTGAGCCCTCTTTGCACGTATGCCGGGCAGGAGGCTAACCTATCCCGTCGAACAGAGAAGAGAAGTGCCACTACAAGGTTTACGATTGTCAACGATGTTTGTATGACAACCGGGACCGACGGTTTTACGTACCCTCCGAAGCACGGTCGGTTGCATACGCCACTGTATTGGTCCACCCATTCAACTACTGACCAGCGCGGTTGTGCTGGACTACGAATACCATCTGACCAGCGTCCGCAGCGCTCCGCTATGCACCCGATGTTGCAACAAGTGTATGAATGAAAAAATAAGTTCAAAAACGGGATTTCTAGCAAAGATTGGTACTGAAGATGGGTCCTGAGTGCACGAGCATCTACTCAAACCCAAGAAAGCAAACAAACAATGGCGTCACACCTCTCCGCCAAAGCCCAAAACATTTCGCACACACATGTCGGCAGGAAAGGTTATACTAACTCTTTTTTGGGATGCCATAGGGGTAGTTGTGGAAGACTACATGCCTAATGGGGTTACTGTTACTAGAGTGATATACGAGGGCAGTTTTTACAAACGACCACTAGTTGCCGCTATTGAAATGTGTCATTAATATTTTCGTAACTTTTGACATTTGTTATTGTGAAAACAGTGGCAGCTTAGAAAGTGAAAATGGAAATTTCACGTGAAGGTTTTCCTTGGATGATTTTTTACGATTTTAGTAAAGGCCTAACTCAACAACAATGCATAGAATCAGTGCGTTCAACTTTTGGTAATTCAGCACCGTCAGAAAAGACTGTTTACAATTGGATTGCAGAATTTCGTGGTGGTTGTGCGTCCGTCAGTGATGAATTTCGTGAAGGTCGACCAAAATAGGTTGTTATTCCAAAAGACATCGATGCTGTGCGCAACATGATTGAAGAAGATCGGCATGTGTGACTTACAGTGAGATAGAGGCATCCTTAGGCATATCGAGGACTGCAGTACATTCGATTTTGCATGAACATTTAGTTGTGAAATAGATCTGTTCCCGATGGATTCCGCATAATTTGACCGAAGCTCAAAAAAAGCTCGTGTTAATTGGTGTAAGAAGATGCTCAAAAAATTCGACCGAGGAACTGCAAAATTCGTATACAACGTAACAGGTTACGAAACTTGAATATATTCGTATGAACCGGAAACTAAGCAAACATTCACTGTTTGGGTGTTTCAAGATAAACCGAATTCCACAAAAGTTGTTCGTTCACGAAGCACTTCAAGAAAATGCTCGCTTGTTTCTTCAGTTGTACTGGACATGTCACAAGCATACCTTTAGAGGATCGAAGAACAGTTAACGCTAAATAGTATACAACAATTTGTTTGCCAGAAGTTGTTATGTTCGCTTGATCTTGCCGCTTCATAGAAACTAAAGTATTATTTTAATTACCGCTCTTAAGTCTATTACTATTTTATTATTTTCAAAGATTAATTTATGGGAGACCACTTTTTCGAAGCTTCCGAAAGGGAACGCTTATAAAGCATGTTTAGTCTCTAGCACCGACCGAAAACAGTTCTTAGAATCCGTGTCTGCAGAGTGGCCCTGGAAATTCTACGCTTCCCGGAAGTTCCACGTGCAAAATTTTGTTCTAGAATTCTTGCACCGTATTTCGTCATATGATGAAATCTTCCAGTTGTTGGAGATTCGCGTTGCGTTTTCTCGTCAGCCGATTTAACATCTCCGTTCGACCCGGTTGCCTGTTAAAACCGCAGCGCCGACAACAAGACAAGACAAAAGTCAGCGCAAGCTTCTGAGGGTGAACGCACGTGGTTTTGGAGGCGGAGTTTTATGGCAGCGCCTCTGCTAAATTAAGATCCCCTACCGCTTTTCTTTTTCTTGCCTGGAAGCAGAATAATTCTCGACTTGTGTTGGATTCAGAATATTAGCAGAGTGTTTTTGTAAAGACAATTCAATGAAATTATTTTCTCGACTTGTGTCGGATTAAAGCCTTCAACCCCCTGACTCCCTCCACTAAACTGTTGCAAGTACTAATCCCGTACAGCAGCGGAGAGTTTGACTCCTGAAATTCCTGTCGTTTTTGGCCCATAATGTTGTCTCCATCGTGATCCAGTCTTCAGGGGCGTATCTGCGATTTTTGCCTGCCTCCTCAGGACCTAGGAACACCCAAAATTGTGCCTCTCTCTACTCCCTGCAGAAGAAGACTAAAGTAAAAATTGTTAATCATGCTGTTGTGAAAAATTGTTCTGAGATTCATTTAATTGGTTTAAAATGCTGAACCCCTTTTCTTGATGTAACGCAAAGCGACCTTCAGTCGCCGGTTGCTATTATTTGTTAATTATAAATTGTAATTTTTGTAAACTCGGACGTCACTGGCTGCGTAGATATGTGGTTTAGTAAAGTATATATCGCAAGCTACTGGCGACGAACTCTTTGGTTCGAACCCCCCAAACTTCCCTACTGGCTAACTACAGTAGTACCATTTTGATTGTTTTTTTTTTAATATGTGTCACCAATTTCAAACAATAGAGCAATATTTGTCTTAAAATTCACCATATCTTTGATTTCTGTTTATTTTTATTGTATTGTGCATGAAATTTATAAATTTTATATGCAGGAGAAGGCACAATAAAAATGAATCCGATTCCCGTGACCTGCTGGCCTCTCGGCCTTCCACGAGAACCTGCAATCAGCTGCCATTTGGAAGGTGTCGCCCACTAATCTTGACCTACTCTGTAGAGAACTACATTCGATTTCCCTCCCTTAAGCGTTTCTCGTGAACCACCCCTACTCCTCTGAGTTAAGCCGAAGGCATCTCCATCTGTCCTGTTGCGGCTCAACGAAAAAGCTCGTTTGGCCCGTAACAAAATCATCGACGAAATCAGGAAAAGCAACCGAAAACGTCGCATCATTATTCATCATGATAATGCCAACTTTCACACATTACGTCAAACAACTGATTATTTGAAGGAGAAAAATATCGAATTAATGCCTCATTGCCTGTATTCACCTGATTTATCGCCTAACGACTTCTTTGTGTTCCCGAATGTCAAATAAAAATTCGTGGACAGCGATTTTCGTCACCTCAAGAAGCTGTTGAAGCCTTCAGAAACTATCTTCTTGAGATACCAACTTCAGAGTGGAAAAAATGTTTCCAGCGTTGGTTTAAACTCATGCAAAAGTGTATAAATCTTAACGGGGAATATTTTGAAAAGCAATGAAACAGTTTGTTAAAAAAAAATGTTGAAACCAGCGCTAGTAGTACGAAGATTGGTACCATCTGAGCCGTCATTTTTCTGTTTAAATGGCAAAAATATAAGGCGAATATTAGTTAAAAAAGGCACTTACCACGAGATGTTTAATTTTTCTTATTGAATAACAAATGGGACTGGCAACAGCACATTTAAGAATATTGCAACCATATTTATACAAACAATATTATGACGAATATAGAAGATTTCATAAGATGAAAATACCGTTATATTAGGTAAAATACACTTGAACAACTTCAAACTGTTAACCAAACAAACAGAACTTGTGAGGCAATTCAATCTAGCCAAATGTTGCACATCGTATATCAAACTATGATAAAGTATTTATCCTGAACGCAAATGCTTTTTATTAAACTTAGTTAAAGACTAATGTTCGATTCCGTATACTTCAATTTTACACACTTTCACAAATAACTGTTCTTGTTTAACTGCAAACGGTAGTGGAGCTTAGACAACGACTGTGTATTAAATTATTTCAGTATCAATGAATGGTATGTTGTAACCATTTCATTTTAATTACAGATATTACTTCTGTTTGAATACTTTCAGGCTATAAAATAATTTCAATTTAACAGTGAGGATACTGTTTTATTGAATACAGTAAATCAACACACAGATTTATGGTAACAAATCAATGAAAAAGATTTATCGAACTATCAAACAAAATGATATAACATACGTCTCAGTTCAAGTAATGATAGCATTTCCAAGATGATACGTTTTATTCCTGACACGTTTATTTTATCAGACTTTTCAGTTACTTCATTGTTATATATTTTATGTTTGATATACATACCAACTACCTATCTATCTACATAACTGGCGTCTACTGTGGTATGTCAAGATGATTTCGACTTGCCGAGTGAAATCATTTGGAGATTTTCTACGAGGTAACACACAACACTGTCTTTCTATTGTCATTCTACTCTTTACATAATTAATACAAATATATAGGGTGTCCCAAAACTTACCGGCAATATTTCAAAGATGAATTCTAGAACTTATTTAAAATCAAAAAGTTCATATAAACGTATGTCCTAAACGTAACCGTTGAGTTATTGTTTATTGCACAATTTATGTGGCTAAAATTTTAGTTCAACGAATTTTATGAAATAAATCTTTTTTTTAATACATTTTTATTATTTTATTTACAAGAAATGTTCAAAATTATCTTGTGTTCGATACACAAAGCCGCACATCGCAAAAGAGATCGCAGCGTTCTTATTATGGTTGCTGAGTTATTCCTAATAATATTGGCAGCCTGCTGTATTCTTTGGCGTAATTCTTCCACCGTGTGCACTTCAGTTGCATAAACAATCTGTTTCATGTGACCCCAAAGATAAAAAACTAATGGAGTCAGGTCCGACAAACGCGGTGGCCATACTACGGGCGATATTGCACGTCTAATAATTTCATGGCACATCTTCTACTAATAAGGGTAAAGAGTTTTCTAGAAAATATTCGTAATTCTCACCATGGACTAAATGGTCCAATCAGATGATCATTACGAATACCAGCTACCATATTAACACTAAATCTATGTTGACAATGCGAGCGTCTTCTTAAATGAGGATTTTCTGCGACCCATTCATGAAAATTATTGATACCATCTCGTGTGAAAGAAGCTTCCATCGGTCCATAAAATATGCGGTAGGTTTTGATTATTTTGTATCCAATTACAAAATCTTAAACGAGCTTCAAAAATCATTACCTAGAGCTTGAACTCATTGATAATAAGCTAGCAATTCTTATTATTCTCCAAACCTGGTTTCTACATACACTTCGCACACTTAAAGACTGATCTTCTTGTAATAAATCAAGAACTTGTTCATTATCGTTTATGGTTCCACGAACAACTCCTTGGCCGACTGCATGTCTTGCATTGAAAGTACCATGTTACCTCAGCTGACGACGTGAATTAAAGAAAACTGCAGGCAGTCTTCTATTGGGATATCTTCTACGATATTCTTGTTGTGCTGCTAAAGCATTTCCATCACACAGATCGTAACCATATTGAATATCTGCATATTCTTTATTTGAAAATAACATTGCCATTGTGAATCACTTGTGAATTACGGTGGGGATAAGGATACAAAGAAGAAGCCAATAACTTCAGTATCGCAGTAATAAACTGACAAGTTACAAATAATAATTTGTTAAAAGTGATGTTCAAATGTTACCAAACAGAGGACGCGATCATGACAACTAGATCAGTATTTCAGAAATTCGTTGAATTAAAATTTTAGCAACATAAATTATGAAATAAACATAAACAATATCTCGTTAACGGTTACATTTAGAACATATGTTTATATGGACTTTTCGACTCTAAATAAGTTCTGGAATTCATCCTTGAAATACTGCCCGTACGCTTTGGGAGACACTGTATAGGCTGAATAGATATTGAATGAAAAGTCTAGAACCGGTTCTTCTATCTGGTGTTATGTTGAACTCAAATCTAGAACTTCCTCTTTTTTTGATGGTCTCTTGGGCGAAAATCTAGATTTGCTTCTTGTTTTTCGTGGTGTCTTAAACTCATATCTAGATCATCTTCTTGTTTTTGGTGGTTTGTTGGACTCAATTCTACAACTGCTGCTGAATTAAGTAAAGAGGGGTTGAATAATTATTATATTATAGAAATCATTCTTGTATCTGGTGTTGTGTTGAGCTCAAATCTAGAGCTTCTTCATGTTTTTGGTGGTCCGTTGGACTCAAATTTAGAGTTGCTACTTAATTAAGTATAGAGATGTTCAATAAAGATTATAGAACTGGTTATTCTATCTTATTTCGTGTTGAGCACAAGCGTTGAGCGTCCTCTTACTTTTGGTGATGCTCTAGGCTCAAATCTAGAGATTCTTCTTGTATTTGATGGTCCATTGGGCCGAAATCTAGAACTTTTTCTTGTTTTCGGTGGTCTGGTAGGTTCAAATCTGTAGCTTCTTCATATTTTTAATAGTTTGTTGCACTCAAATCTAGAGCTATTGCTTAATTAAGTATGGATGTGTTCAATACGGGCTTTAAAGCTGGTTCTTCTATTCGGTTTTGTATATATATATATATATATATATATTTCGGTTTTAAAACGTTCGACGACGTTGTCCGATATCTAGACGCCATTGTATCCTGTCTTCCCACTGACCCTCTTCTAAGTTCCTTGCGCTCATCGCCTTCCGGATACCCTCATTCCATGTCCTTTTGGGTCTGCCTCTCTTCCTTTTATGTTGTGGTATCCAGGTCATCACTTGTTTGGGTAACCTATGGTCTGCCATCCGCTTTACATGTCCATACCAAGTGAGTTGTTTTCCTTCAATGTCTTTTATAACCGTGTCTTGTAGTCCCATTTCTTGTCGAATATCTTCATTTCTTACTCTGTCGGCTCGTGAAATTCTCGCTGATCTTCTCAGCGCGTCCATTTCGGTTGCTTCTACCATTCTTTTGTTTCTCTCTGTCATTCTTCATCCGTAGAGTAAACTACTTTTGATTATTGTGTTGTATATGTTGTATTTTCGATTTTTTGTTATATGTTTACTCCACAGGATCCCGTTCAAGCATCCTATTATTTTCCTTGCCTGTATTATTCTTGTTCGAATTTCTTGTTCATCTGTACCGGTTGTATCGAATGTTACTCCTAAGTATTTGTAGTTGTCACATGCTTCTATTTCTTCTGTGTTTTCTAGTTGTAAGTTTTGGATATCACTGCCAATGTTCAAATATTTGGTTTTCTGGATGTTCATTGCGAGTCCCCATTCCCTATACGTTTCCTTTAGCTTGCGGGCCATATATTCAAGATCTTCTTTGTCCCCTGCTATTACTGCTTGGTCGTCCGCAAACTGTAGGCTGTAGACAGTTGAGTTCTCTAACGGTATTCCCATCCCCGAACATTTTTGTTTCCATTTTATTAAAGCGTCCTTAATGTATATCTTAAATAATGTCGGGGATATACAACAGCCTTGTCGGAGACCTTTCGTTACCTTAAATGGTGCAGATAATTTGTTCTGTATCTTAACTCTCGACACCGCATCGTCATATAATTTCTTAGTAGCGGCGATCAAGGTTTGACTGATATTTGTACTCTGTAGTATTTCCCATAACTTGCAGGTGGGTATATTGTCATAAGCTTTGGTTAGATCTATAAACAGAATATGCGTTTCTAGATTTACCGCTGCTCTTTTTCCGATTATCTGTTTCATGACAAATACGTTATCCGTGCATGATCTTCCACCTCTGAATCCGTTTTGGTCTTCCTCCTCTATGAATTCTTTTTCTATCAGGTCTCTCAATATTCTTCCATATAGTCTACTAATAGAGCTCGTCACTGAAATTCTTCTATAATTATCACAATCATTCCTGTTGCCTTTCTTATAGATCGATGATATATGAGCCACCTTCCATTCTTTGGGGACTTCTTGGCCATTTAGACATTCATTAAACAGTTGTGTTATCGTCCTAACGAGTTTGTCCGTACCACTCTTCAGAAATTCTGCATATACTCCTTCTGGTCCACAGGATTTTCCGTTCTTCAGTTTTGTAATGGCTTTCTTTACGGTGTTTTCATCTATCTCAACTATTTCTCCTTCTATATTAATTTGTAAGGCATCTTGAGTATATTGTGGTCTGTTTTCTTGCAATAATTGTTCGTAGTGATTTTTCCATTGTTTCTGTGATATATTTTGTATATTAACATTATCCCTACCGGTTTTTCTGATTCTTTCAATAAATTTCCAGGCTTCTGTACATTTCCTTCCTTCTATGTATCCTTCTATTTCTTGACATTTCCTATCCCACATTTCATTTTTTAGGTAATTTATCTTCCGTCGCGTTTCTCTTTTGATTTATTAAATTCCTTCCTTGTCTTCTGGTTTTTTGTTATTTAGCATTTGAGGTATAGTTGTTTCTTGTTCTTCTATCATTTTCAATTCTTTTGTTCCACCACATTTGTTCACTTGTTCAATTTGGTTTCGTACCTTATGGTGCTCGCGCGAGCTTTCATGGATGTTTCTATCTGTTGTTGATTTTTTTCGGAGATTTCCATCGCTTCCCGAACTTATTAGATATTCGTCTAATCGTCGCTGATATAAATACTTAGTGCTTTCGTGGAGTAAACTATCTAGGTTATATTTAGGGTAATCTACGGGGTCCCCATTTGCACCTTCTTGAGAATCTCGGTTTCTTTGATGTATATTCCATCCGGGCAGATACATTTTCCCTCTCAGTAAATAATGGTCAGATCCACAGTTTGCTCCTCTCTGTACTCTGATGTCGTGTAATTGTATAACGGACCTCTGTTTCGTATGATGTAGTAGTCTATAATGATTTAAAGTGTCTGTTTGTTTCCTAGGTGTACTTATGGATCCATTTATGTTTATAAAATCCATTCGCTATTTTTAGTTCGTTCTGTGTACAGAGATCAATTAGACGTATACCGTTGTCATTTATCTTTGTATTGTCTTCACCGAAAGGACCTACCACTTTGTCACCTATTTTATTCCCTGTGTGCCCATTGAAGTCACCTAACATTATGACATCCCTGGTATTTCCAATATCTGTTAATACTTCGTTTAGTTTCTCAAAGAATTCATCCTTTATTGCCACAGGTTCGTCGTCCGAAATGGCGTATATTCCAAATATTGTAATTCTTCTCCCATAGATATGTAGATTCATTTTGATGATGTTCTCATTTATAGGCTCCCAGTTGGTAATTTTCTTCTTCAATCTTTTGTTTATCAGCATCGATACTCCACGCTTTGCACGGGTGTCTTTTGGGACTCCGCTGAACAGGTGTATATATTTTCCGACCATTTCTGATCCATTTCCTTTTCGTTTTGTTTCTGGTAAAGTGAGTACATCTATTTTTAAATTTTCCATTTCCGATATTATTTCTGGCATTTTTCCACGACTCCCTTGGACGTTCCATGTTCCACAAATCATAAATCTTTTCCTTGCCTTCTGTCGTTTTCCATATAATCCGTCCGAATTTCCGAGGCTATTTCTAGAATTTTTAGTGTGTGAGAGAATTTTTT